>OU427009.1:3841513-3896513 GCA_911387935.1 Dolichovespula saxonica
TCTCGTCCTTTACACCTTTTATTTGACCATACCACGAGCATTATTGTATCAGGTCGAGTTTTTTCCCTCGTAATTTTCTCTCTTTTTTTTTTTTTATATTGCATTGTATTTTATATTTTTTTTTTCTTTACAGCAAACTTCGCACTCAGGCCATCGATAATCATTACACGTTTTATTCATTATTTTTAATCTGTTTTACGTCATTGCACAAGGGCTCGCCTACGAAAAATTTCGATTGACTCTGCTCGATGATTTTTTATTAGTATCGAGTAATCCTTTTCAAATACGAAAAGGTGAAGAGCAACATATTTTCGGCACGTTCTACTTTTTTTTTGTTTTTTTTTTTTTATCATCGAAAAGGTATAAATATACTGTTCGAGCGAGCGAGCGAGAGAGAGAGAGAAAAAAAATTATCCGTTAAAAAAATTATTAAAATTCGTTTCGCAAAAATCTCGATCCGACGATTTCGATTTCGAAGGATTCGCTCGATCACTTAAGACGCAACAAAGGCATTGATCGATGCAAAATCGACGAATGAAAGAAAAAAAGAAAAAAAAAACTCGCGAGATTAAATTCATCGAATTACGATCCTTTTCGATTTATCGTTCGAAACTGCGAGGCTTAATCGATCTCTCGAAGCTCGAAAGCTTTCGTTTTCTTTTCTTTTCTTTCTTTCTATTTTTTTTTTTCGAAATTACCTTCCGAACGATCCAACAAATATTACCGTTTAAAACGTTCCTCCTCTTTTTACGTTCTCCTCGAATTTACATTTTTCTTTCTTTCTTTCGTTTTTTTTCTCCTCCTTCTTCTTCTTCTTCTTATCTTTTTTTTTTCCTTTCCTTTCCTTCCTTTTCTGCGTTCAAAGTTTTAAAGCGAGTTACGACGAAGTTCATGCGAAACGACGATTCACCTTTCGAACGTCTGTCATTACTCGTACGTACACACACTCGTGAAACCTCTCATTTTTCTTATTTTTTTGTTTGTTTTCGTTTCTTTTTTTTTTTTTGTTCATCTTAACTTTTCCTTCCTACTCTCTCTCTCTCTCTCCCTCTCTCTCTCTCTCTCGCTCCAGCACGAAACGCGTTCTTTGTTGCGATCGTACAAAAAAAAAAAAAAAAGGAAAAAAAAAAACGAAGAAAGAAAGAATAGAGAGCAAACGAAAAAGAAAAAAAAAAAAGACGAAGTAGAAGTAGAAGAAGAAGAAGAAGAAGAGGAAGAGTCAGAAGTGGAAATAAATGGAAATAAGTGGAAAAAAAAAAAAATATATAAAATTGCGAGTTACACGAGACACGAGGAAAGTTTTTACGCGTTCGTGAAGTTTAAAATACATTAAAAGCGAACCGTCTGTACGGTAATAAAAAAAGAAAAAAAAATAAAAAAAATAAAAAACAAATGATCGACCACCTTCACCTCCACCTCCACCTCCTCCTCCTCCTCCTCCTCGTAATCGTTGAAAACTTTCGTACGACTGTGTGTCGTAAAAAAAAAAAAAAAAAAACTTTCCTCCCCCTTATCCTCCGCCCCCGCACCCCCCCCCGTACCACCATAACAATCAACATCGTCATTGTTCCAAGAACGCGAACACTTTTCCGAGTTCGAACTTTTAATTCAAGACCCGAGCAACGTATTAAATATTCGAGATAGGAGTAGGTGAATGAGGATGAAGAGGAGGGGGAGGAGGAGGAGGAGGAGGAGGAGGTGGAGTAGGGGAGGGGACAAAGTGGAGGGAGAGATAATGAAGGTGTACCGCGTTTGAGTTTTAAGCTCGTGTTTGTCGACTTGAAAATTAGCTTTCGAAGAAAACCTCCCTCTCTCTCTCTCTCTCTCTCTCTTTCTCTCTGTCTCTCTCTCTCTCTTTCTCTGTCAATCTTTCCATCTCTCTCTCTCTCTCTCTTTCTGTCTCTCTTTTACTGTCCTTGTCTCGATCTTTTTCTCTGTCCTTGTCTCGATCTCTTTCTTTCTCGATCTCTCTCTCTCTCTCTCTCTTTCTTTCTTTCTCTCTATCTCTCTATCTTTCTCTTTCCTTCTCTTCGATTGCACGGCCACGATCGATGACTATTTTGTAAGAGGTTTCATAGAAACATTATCGTCAGTCACGAGCTATCCTCCTACGAAGGAACAATAAACGGAATTGTCATGAAAGTAAGACACTCCAAATTTCATCTTCTCCTTTTCTTCTCTCTTCTTCTTATTCTTATTATTATTCTTATTCGTATTCTTATTCTTATTCTTATTCTTATTCTTATTCTTATTCTTATTCTTATTCTTATTCTTATTCTTATTCTTATTCTTATTCTTATTCTTATTCTTATTCTTATTCTTATTCTTATTCTTATTCTTATTCTTATTTGTATTCTTATTCTTATTCTTATTCTTCCTTTTCTTCTTCTTCTTCTTCCTCCTCTTATTTTTGCCTCTTAATTGGATTAAAATGGGGGAAGTAATTCGAGGGGACAATTTTTTTCCTCCTCTGTTATTTTTTTTTTTTATTATTTGTCTCTCTCTCTCTCTCTCTATCTATCTCTATCTATCTATCTATCTATCTATCTATCTATCTATCTATCTATCTATCTATCTATCTATCTATCTTTATCTATCTATCTATCTATCTCTATCTATCTATCTCTATCTATCTATCTCTATCTATCTATCTAACTATCTATCTATCTTTATCTATCTATCTATCTATCTATCTATCTCTTTTTATCTATCTATCTCCTTTTTTTCTTACTTTCTGTTTTCTTTTTCTTCATTTATTGATTGATTGATTGATTGATTGATTGATTAATTGTTTGATAGATTAATCGACTGATTGATTGATAGATTGATTGATTTATTTATTTATTATTTTTCACGTCCCGTTTCGTTCCATTTTTTTCTTATTTTCTCTCTCTCTCTCTCTCTCTCTCTCTATCTCTATCTATCTATCTATCTCTATCTATCTATCTTCATTTATCTATCTCTTTTTTTTCTTCCTTTCTGTTTTATTTTTCTTCGTTTATTCATTGATTGATTTATTGATTGATTGGTTAATTGATTGATTGATTGATTGATTAATTGATTAATTGTTTAATGGATTAATTGACCGATTGATTGATTGATTGATTGATTTATTTATTTTTTTTTTTCACGTCCCGTTTCGTTCCATTTTTTTCTTATTTTCTCTCTCTCTCTCTCTTTCTCTCTTTATCTATCTCTATCTATCTATCTCTATTTATCTATCTCCTTTTTTTCTTACTTTCTGTTTTCTTTTTCTTCTTTTATTCATTGATTGAATGATTGATTGATTGATTGATTAATTGATTAATCGTTTGATGGATTAATTAACCGATTGATTGATTGACTGATTGTTTTATTTATTTATTTATTTATTTATTATTAATTAATTCGACGCAGTGGTTAAAACGCGATCTCACGTCTCGTTTCGTTCCATTTTTTTTCTTATTTTCTCTCTCTCTCTCTCTATCTATCTCTATCTATCTATCTTTCTATCGATCTATCTCTATCTATCTATCTATTTATCTATCTCTATTTATTTATCTCCTTTTTTCTTTCTTTCTGTTTTCTTTTTCTTCGTTTATTCATTAATTGATTTATTGATTGTTTGATTGATTAATTGATTGATGGATTGATTGAATTATTTATTTATTAATAAATTCGACGCGTTGGTTTAAACGCGATCTCACGTTTCGTTTCGTTCAATTTTTTTCTTTGATTTCTCTCACTCTCTCTCTTTCTCTCTCTCTCTCTCTCTCTCTCTCTCTCTCTCTCTCTCTCTCTCTCTCTTTTGACTTCGCTCTTTATGTTCGTTCGGAAGGAAGAAAAGAAAAATTGAGAAATCGTTTGATTGGAGTATGGATTAATTTTTTTTTGTTTTCTTTTTGTTTTAGTAGATGAAAAATTGAGAAATCGTTTGATCGGAGTATGGATGAATTTTTTTTCTTTTTTTTATATTAAATCATTTTTCTCGATTACTATTTTTTTTAATTTATAGATTTTCTTTTTCCTTAATTCAATTCTTTTTATTCGTGTTTTTTTTTTTTTTATTTGACTTTTCAAGTTCGTTCAGAACGAAGAAATGAAACGGGAAGTAAACGAAAAATGTGGAAATTGTTTGATTGGAGTGATGAATTTTTTTTGTTTTTTTTTTTTTTTTTTTTTTTTTGTCAAATTGTTTTTCTCGGTTATTTTGTTTCTAATTTATAGATTTTTTTTCGGGCTCAATTTTTTTTTTTTAATATATAGGATGATATATTTGAACGGATAAATTTCTCCTCTGTCTTTTTTTTTTTTTTTGGTAGATTTATGGGGAATATTTCTCCAGATATGTTTAAAGATTTGTGTTTTGTTTAAAAAGAAATATAGTTAATAATTACTTCTTTAATTCTTCTTATTTTTTACTTTTCGAAAATATTTTCTATAATAATTACAAAAATATTTTTCTTTCTTATTTCAAATTTTTTTTATTTCTGTCTATTTTTACAAATTTTTTATCTTTTTATTAAAATATAAATTATTTACATATATATATATATATATATATATATACTTAATTATATACTTAATACTTTTATTATTATTATTATTATTATTATTATTATTATTATTATTATTATTATTATTATTATTACATTTAAGAAAGGACGCATTATATATATGTATATATGTAAATTATTATGATTATTATTATTACTATTATTGTTATTATATTTAACAAAATTTCAATGATACATACATACTAATACAATAATTTACATATATATATAAATATGTAAATTAGTATTATTATTATTGTTATTGTTATCATTGTTATTATTATTTATATTATTAGATATCATCATCATCATCATCATCATCATCATCATCATCATCATTATTATTATTAAATATTATTATTATTATTATTTTTATTATTAGTATTATTGTTATTGTTCTTGTTATCATTGTTATTATTATTTATATTATTAGATATCATCATCATCATCATCATCATCATCATCATTATTATTAAATATTATTATTATTATTATTTTTATTATTATTATTATTACTATTATTATTATTATTATTATTATTATTATTATTATTATTATTATTACCCTGAGGGGAGGAATAAAATATCTATCTATTATTATTATTATTATTATTATATACTTTTAATTCACAGAGAAATACGAACCGTTTAGAAGACTTATTCGTTCTCTACGAACGAATTTTCACGATAGGCGGTGTATGGCCTTCGAAAAAATCCTCGTACGTCAGATTCACGATATACTTCACGTATTATATAACTTTTCTCGTATTCTCGTATGCCGATTTGTTCGACATCATTGGTAATCTAGAATTGATGGTTATGAATATGGTGGAAACCATCGTTTATACGATCACGTTCACTATGATACTCGTGATACGTTTCAACGGATCGTTGAGAGACATCGTTCTAATTGCGAAAAATAATATTTCGAGATATAATTTCGAAAACGAGGATGAAAGGATTATTTACGACAATTATCATTACGTATCGAAAATGTTCTTCAAGGTTTCGAACATTGGTATGATAATAACGGTTACGTTATCGTACGTCAGGCCATTGATAAATTTTGCGACTCTCACAGGTAAAAAAAACATGATAAATATTTGAATTTTTATATGGCACTTAAATGTATATTCGATTTTATTTCATTGAAACTGTTTTACTTGTATTATATGTATATGTGCGTTTTATTTCATTTTATTTTATTTTATTTATTTATTTATTTATTTATTTATTCATTTATTTACTTACTTGTTTTTGTTATTATTAATAATGTTATATGTATTATTAATACTATTAAATATATTAATATTAAACTATTATATAAAATATAATATATAATATATGATTTATAATATATAATATATATATTATTATATATATATTATTATTATTAAATATATATACTATGTTAGCATTTTTTTTTTCTACGCAGAACTTCCATTAGTGGAAAACCCTTACTGTTAATAAGTAAATTTAAAATTTTAATAAAGAAAAAAAAATACCGACGTATAATATTATTCTTTTCACATAATTAATTTATTAATTTTTTTATATTCTTATCTTTTAATCAGAAAAAAAACAAATAAAAATAAAAAGAAGAAAGAAATAGATATAACGTCAGTATTATTTTGATAGTGATTATTATATGAAACTTTTTTATATATATTTTTATGTAATATTTATATTATTTTAATCATTTTTATATTATTATTATTATTATTATTATTATTATATATCTAGAAATTCATTATTTTTCATATCTAAAATATTAATTATTTTATATTATATGTACGTACATATTTTTTTTTTAGTAATTGTAATATTTATTATTTATATATAATATATATATATATATTCATTTTTTATATATTTGTTATTTGTAAATAATTAAAATACAAATAAATTTTTATATTATTATCATAAAAATATTTTTATCAAAATTTATCATTCATTATATTTAACATATTGTTTTTCGAGAAATATAATATACTTTAAAAAAAAAAAAAAAAGGAAAAGAAAATAATAAAAGAAGAACACATACAATCATTGGTCTCTAGTAATCATTAAAAATACGTAAAAAGAGGATCAATATTTCGAACGTAACAAGATTAATATGTTCATTAAAAAGAAAAAAAAAAAATCAAAAACCAGAAAAAAATAATAAATAAATGAAATAAAAAAAAAAAGAAACCAAACGAGAACGAAAATTTATAAAATAATATCTAATCTTTACCGACCGACGACCAATGCATGTCACATAATTAAATCTATTCCATTCTATTTCATTTCTCTCTTTTGTTTCTTTTTTTTTCTTATTTGAAAATATTTTAAAATTTTAAAAAATTAAAAATTTTTTTGTTACAGCCAAGGACAACGGCACGGACATTTACGTTCTACCAGTTCGAATACGTACCTTCTTCGAATTATCGAATACACGCGATTACGTTCTCGTTTATATTTATCTCTTTCCAATAATTTACATGTCAACGTGTCACATGACAGCCATCTGCGTCCTCGTCAATCTCGTACTAATAATTTGTGCCGATTTGTCAATTTTGTCAAATCGTATACGAAATATCGATATCAAATCGACGAAGGACGTCCATCGTAGGATTCGTTCGCTCGTTAAAATGCATCTGAAAACAATCTTGTAAGTTTTGAGCCAGAATTTATTATTATTATTATTATTATTATTATTTTATGTATATTTATACGTGCAAATACGTTTATCGTGTGAGTTATATGACGAAAATTATATAATTATTTGAAATCATTTATGACAACTGTCCGACGTTATCTCTATAACAAATGTCGATGATTGTATTATAATTATTATAATATCGTTAATTATTTAACGACGTTAATATAATTATTAATAATCGTTAAAAGTTCGTATGTGGTGGAATAATTAAAAAAAAAAAAAAATATATATAATTTATTTCACGGTTTGAATATTTAACAGGAATCATTGATTGTTTAACAATGTTGATATAATTATTAATAATCGTTAAAAATTCGGATGTCGTCTAATTGTTTTTAAAATACATAAAAATACATTATTTGACGATTCGAATGTTTATTAAGAATCATTAATGATTTGACAATGCGAAAATATCATTGTTAATAATTATCCAAAAAATCGCATACTTTCTGTAATTTAATTCGAGATTATTTTCTTCTTTTTTTTTTCGTTTTGAAACGAATGCACATTGACACAAATTTTGATTATTTATCTTTTTATTTTTATATTTTTAATTTTCGTTTTTTTTTTCTATTAAAATCATTTGCGCCAATGGCATTAGGAAACCTTGATGAATGAATGTAACGAATAAATTACTATAACAAACGTTGAATAGATGTGAAACTATAAATTTCGAATATGAAAAAATTTTATAACTGATTTACAAAAAAAAAAAAAAATAAAAATGAACGAGAGGATAAAAGTAAAAATAAAACAAAGAAAAAAATAAAAAAAAATAAAGAAGGAAAACGAAAAAAAAAACAATTTTATGAAGGATGGAAAAAAATAGAAATAAAGAATATATGCAACTGAAAGAAAAGAAAAAAAAAAAAAAAAGAAAAAGAAAAAACGCCCTTCACGGTGGTAAAAATCGCTCATAAAAATTCCTTTGATCTTTTTTTTTTTGTTTTATTCTGCAATCACAGGATGGCCAAATCATTGGACGATGCCTTCAACATCGTATTATTAGACGAGTTATTAGGTAACAGTATCGTATTGGCAATCTCTATGTATTATGTACTAATGGTACGTATGTGTATCTTTAATTGAAATTAAATTAATTAATTAATTAATTGAAATTAAATTAATTAATTAATTAATTGAAATTAAGTTAATTAATTAATTGAAATTAAATAAATAAATTAATTAATTGAAATTAAATAAATAAATTAATTAATTGAAATTAAATAAATAAATTAATTAATTGAAATTAAATTAATTAATTAATTGAAATTAAATTAATTAATTAATTGAAATTAAATTAATTAATTAATATTGAAATAAATTAATTAACGCACGCAAACACAAACGTATTGTTATTATGTGCGATATACTGTACTTATTTTTTTCTTTTTTCTTTTTTAGAGTTATGATACAGCAGAATTGGCGACTTGTTGTACATTCGTATTCTTTGCATTTACTGCCCTTATAATGCTTTATGGTTTTTGTGTTATAGGTGATCAATTGACGCAACAGGTAATATAAATAATTTGACGAATTATAGAAATTGAAGGGGGGAAAAAATAGAAAAGAAATAGAAGGACAAAAATTTTTTGTTTATATATATATATATATATATATATATATATTCGCATTGGTACATATTCTGCTGACATTTTCAAAAATATAGAAAAGAATTATTTTTAGTTAAAATAATTTTAGTATACTATATATATATATAAGAGTAGTATATAAGTATAAGTATTTAGTATATAAATATAAGTATTTAGTATACAATATATATATATATATATATTATATATTTTAGTATAATATATAATTATATTATATATTATAGTATATATAATTATATTATATTATATATATATTTAGTATAATATATATATATATATATATATATATATATATATATATATATATATAATACTAAAATTATTTTAACTAAAAATAATTCTTTTCTTTATTTTTGAAAATGTCAGGAAAAAATGTACCAACGAGAATATATATATATATGTGTGTTTGTGTGTGTGTGTGTATTTTGTGAATATTTCTTCAATTTAATTCAGAAATTAATTGAATATTTTATAACAAATTAATGATTCATAATTTTTTTTCAAACATTTTCGACAGTCAATGATTTTCTAATTAAAAAAAAAAAAGAAAGATTTTCTCTTTCTTTTCTAAAAACATATTAGAAAAAAAAGTCTACTACTTACGTGATCGAAATTTGTACATACTTGTTTTTTTTTTTTTTTTATTCTTTTTAATCTCCCACAAGAAATGAAATTAATTGAAAATCCTGATCGATAATTATTTGCAAACATTTTCAATTACTATCGATCGTTACTTTCTAATCAAAAAAAAAAAAAATAAATAAATAAATAAATAAAAAAGAAAAGAAGAGAAAAAGAACAAGAAAACACTTGCTATTAGAGAAAAAGGAAATCGTCTTATACTATTAGGTTCAACGAAATTTGTACCTGTTCTTTTTTTCCTCTTGTTTCATTTTCATCGAAAAGATACGAAAAAAAAAAAAGGGAAAAATTGAGATTGATTATAAAACCCTGATTGATAATCGTCCACGATAATTGACGAACTTTCAATTATCCCTATATGTTTCAGAGTGAAAATATCCTAAACGCTTACTACGAATGCAATTGGCAAGATATGTCAGACAGTGGGAAAAAATCCCTACTGATATGCATGATAAGGTCGCAAACATATTTGCATTTAACAGGTGGCAAATTTTACGTATTTTCATTGAACGGTTTCACAGACGTGAGTATTCGTGCAAACGTGTTGGTAAATGAAAAGAAAAAATTTTCGATATTTGGGTATCATGACCTTGACGAATCATGACCTTGATGAATTTTATAAATATGCAGGTTCTAAAGACGTCGATGGCGTATTTGTCGATGCTACGTACAATTATATAAAAAAAAAAAAATTAAAAAATTAAAAAATTAATATACACGGGCGCGCGACGATTGGGAAGGTAACAATGATGACAAATTTTATTATTTAATTAATTTATATGGAATATTTTTAATAGAATAAATAAATAAATATATATATATATATATATATATATTTATGTGTGGGTGGTATGTATGTATGTATGTACACCTATAAAGTATATATCCGCTCGTTTATACACTTAAAAATATGTAACGTCACTTAAGCGACCTATCATTCATCATACGTAAATTATAACTACATACACTTATTATATATTAATTTTAATTTACACATCGATATAACAATTATCTTATAAATAAATTATCGTTCTTATTATTACTATTCGTATATTGACACACACATATATGTATATACCGTCTCTCTGGGTTCTCCATTTTCACCCCCGATTACCCTCTTCTCATCCCTCCAATCCCTACCCCTTATTTTTCTATCCCCGATATCACCAGCCTCAGCATTTTCCAATTCAACCACCCTCTCAATCATTTTTCTTAATCTATCTTTCCAATCTTCGTTCAGACCAACCCCCTGTCCCGGTCCAACGTCCTCGCAAATTTTCTACTCCGTTTTAAAGCCCTTTCCTCCAACCCCCTCCACCCCTCAAGCCTTATTACTCCATTTTCCCGCTTACCTGTTCCTTTTTTCCTTCAAAATATTTATCCGTACGACCTACCCCCATCTTACTCTTCCCCTCCCGCCCTCCCGCTCACCCCCCCACCTCTTCCTCTCCCCGTCTCTAATTTCTCTTCTAGTTCCTCTTCGACCCCCCCACCCCAAAATCACTTCCAATATCCTCCGTAATGTCCTCCTAAATTAGAGCACAATCGTAAAATATCACAGTGTACTTCGTAGTCATCGTTCAAACTTTGTAATATTTATATATAGCATTTTTTGAAAGACTTTATTATATTAATTAATATATTTATTATTATTATTATTATTATTATTATTATTATTGTTATTATTATTATTATTATCATCATTAATTTATTATTATTTTTTTTAATTTGATATTCTTCGTATTATTGTTTATCTTTATTTATATTTATTTTGTCGATAGATTCTCATTTAAAATTCGCGATCACTAAGTTGCCAATCCAATATTGATTATTAAATTGTCCATTACCTTTTTTATTATTTGTATTCGTATTTTGTTGTACTCTAATTTTATATTTTTATCTCCACCATTATTATTATTATCACTTATTTATTATTATTATTTTTATTTAATTGTCTTCGTATTACTGTTTATTTTTATTTATATTTATTTTGTTGATGGATTCTCATTTAAAATCCGCGATCACTTGGTTGCCAATCCAATATTAATTATTAAATTGTCCATTAACTTTTTTATTATTTGTATTCGCATTTTGTTGTACTATAATTTTATATTTTTATCTCCACCATTATTATTATTATCACTAATTTATTATTATTTTTTTTATTTAATTGTCTTCGTATTATCGTTTATTTTTATTTATATTTATTTTGTCGATAGAATCTCATTTAAAATCCGCGATCACTAAGTTGCCAATCCAATATTAATTATTACTTTATTACCTTTTCTATTATTTGTAATCGTATTTTGCTGTACTCTAATTTTATGTTTCTATTTCCACCATTATTATTATTATCACTAATTTATTATTATTTTTTTATTTAATATTCTTCGTATTATTGTTTATCTTTATTTATATTTATTTTGTTGATGGCTTTACATTTAAAATCCGCGATCATTTAGTTGCTAATCCAATATCGATTATTATATTATTATTTTTTTTTTATTATTTGTATTCGTATTTTGTTGTACTATAATTTTATATTTTTATTTCCACCATTGTTATTATTATCACTAATTTATTATTATTTTTTTATTTAATATTCTTCGTATTATTGTTTATCTTTATTTATATTTATTTTGTTGATGGCTTTACATTTAAAATCCGCGATCACTAAGTTGCCAATCCAATATTGATTATTAAATTGTCCATTAACTTTTATATTATTTGTATTCGTATTTTGTCGTACTCCAATTTTATATTTTTATTTCCACCATTATTATTATTGTTTTTTCCTTTTAAATTCACTATCATTCTCATTGTTATTGCCATTGTCACGTTAAAAAAGAAAAAGGATGATACTAAAACCACACTGTTTCCTTCCTCTCATAAATCGATCCTCCGTCTATGACGGTCGTTCGCATACTGAAAGAGACGAAATTTCCTAAAAATCAAAAACCCCGTCGGCGGTCGGTCCAACTTCTCAACTTCTAAGTTTTTCTTTTATAAACGTCATAGAAAAAAAAAAAAAAGAAAAAAAAAAGAAGACGGAGACTCGTACGCGCTATAATATTACGATCTATAGCCTAATCGTACTTGCTGCAATACTACGATCTATCTACGATCTATCTACGATCCATCTACGATCTATAGATCGCGCTTGATCGTATAGTCCGAACTTTTATGTCGACCAAAAAAAGAAAAGAGCAAACAAAAAAATGAATAAATAAATAAATCAAAAACCGAAAAGAGAGAATGTAAAAGAAACGAACGGTTGATACTCACCTGGTGGCAAGGGGGTGAGAGTAAGGGTGAGGGTGGTGAGAGTGAGGGTGGTGAGGGTGGTGAGGGTGAGGGTTGAGGATAGCAAAGAACAGAACAATTTTTTAGCCGAGTTAAATTATAACACACACACACAAATATTGGAGACACTTACATTGAAAAATTTGGACGATTTCTTCCTTTTTATTTTTGTTCTTCATTTTTTTGTTTCTTTTTTTTTTCTTTAAGGTCTATAATCCCGACACAACAATTACGTGCGTACCAGAAATTTTTTTTCTTTCTTTCTTTCGTTCTTTCGTTCGTAAAACATTATCGCATCAAAATTTTATAATCGTCGCTCCAAACCCCTCATTCTCTCTCTCTCTCTCTCTCTCTCTCTCTCTCTCTCTCTCTCTCCCACCACACCCCCTTTGCCCCTCAAGAAAAATTCGATCGTCCGAGATTACTTCGAATCGTGTCGACGGGATTTTAGTTCAGTTCGTTTTTAACCGTCGATGGGATCGGTCGTTCATTAAAAAAAAAAAAAATAATACAAAAATAAATACGAAAAAAAAAACAAAAAAAAAATATCATAAGTGCACGACGAACGTAAACCATACTCGTGTATATAATATTTATATAAATATATATATTATTTGTATAAATATATATATACACATATATAATCTCGTATATATGTAATGCAAGTAAGCGTTTGTGTTATCAAAAAAGTGCGACGCGTTGATATCGTTTCAATAATTCGTATTAAGTTTTAAAATTTCTAAACGAATGGTTGGTACTCGTTTAAAAAATAAGAAAAAAAAAAGAAAAGAAAAAAAAGAAAGAAAGAAAGAAAAAAGAAAAGGAAAAAATATTTCAGAGGGATAAGAAAGAGGCCTGTGGTTTAATAAATAATATAATTTTTATAATTAATATAATTTATATAATATAATATAAATTATACAATTTTTATAATTTTTATAATATATTTTATAAATAATATAATGATTAAATTTTTTTCTTCTTTTTTTATTTTATTCGATACACGGTGTGGTTATAAGTGTATATATTAAAAACAAATTTTCACGATTTGAAGTGTCGAATTGTAATTATTATTATTTTTTTTTTTTTATTATTAAAAAGTTAAATACACTCGCGGTACTTTTCGATTAAACCGAAAGTTTGACGACTTTTGGTTTATTTTTCGTTTTTTTAATAAAATGACGCAATTTTGAAATTTTTATTCCTTTCCTTTATTTTTTTTTTATTTAATTAATTAAATATTTAAGTCGATTATTTTATTAATGAACGTATCTTTCTTCTTCTTTTTATTTATTTATATTTTGTTTTTTTTTTATTGCACCTAACAAACGTGAAGTTCCATCGGTCCTTAATTTGTAATCACCCTGTAGATATAATAACGATATTAATAAACTTTTGATATCACAGGTTTAAGCAAATTTCATTTTTTTTTTTTATTATATTCGGAATTTAGCTTCTGATGGATCATTTATAAATACGTCAGTTTTTTTTTTTTATTAATTAATACAATTTAATGTAAATATTTTGTAAAACAAATGGTCACAATATTACATATATATAAATAAATAAATATATATATATATATATATATGAATATTTATAATAAAATATCAGTATGATAATATAATTGATCAATAATATAATTAAGTGCAATTATAAATACTTAGTATCAATTTATAAAAAATAGATAAATTGTATATAATTATCCCATGAAATGTTATATAATTATATATAAATATCTATATATTTATATATAATTATTAATTATTCTATATAATTATTGATAATTATCGTATGTTTATTTATAATTCTTATATAATTATTTATAATTGTTTATAATTATATTATTATCTTATATAGTTTTTCGTAATTATTTAACATAATTATGTTATATAATTACTTTTAACTGTTGATAATTATGTAACATGATTATATGTATATAATTATAAATACTTATTTACGATAATTATCAGTAACTAAGAATAATTATATACATTAATAAATAAATAAATAAATATATATATCCATTTATAATTATTTATAATTTTATATAATTATTTATAATTCTTATAAATAAATATATATATATATCATTTGTAATTGTTTATAATCATATAATTATCTTATATATAATTTTTCGATATTATTTAGTATAATTATTCGTAATTATTTCATTTAAATACTTTTAATTTATTATTGTCGATAATTCTCATGTAATTATTTATAATTTTTCATGACCATTTATAATTGTTACTTTCTATCCATAATCACATTTAACAATATTTAAAAAATAATATACTGACAATTTTTTTATACGAGTCCTTGTGTAACTATTATCGACAAATATATATATATATATATTATCTACTGATACGTTATTACAAATACTGACCAGTTTAATTGTTTAAAATACAAATTAGAAATATAAAAAAACATATAAAAATTTAATCGTAATTTTAATTAAAAAAAAAAAAGATGAACGAACATAAAAACAAAACAATCAAGAACCGAATAAATAAATAAATAAAGAGTAATTAATAAATATAAGCAAAAACAAGAGACGGGAAAGAGGAAGAGCGAGTCCTTAGAAAAAAAAAAAAAAAAAAGAAAAACAGGGAAAGAAAAAGAAACGAAATATTCTTTCGCGCGAGAAAATCTTTTAACGGTATAAAAAACAAGAAAAAAATAAAAAATAAAAAAAAGAAGCAAGAAAAAAAGAAAAATAAACGAACGAACGAATTCTGATTGGTGGCACAGGAACGTGGACAGAAAGAATTAAATCGTGCTGCATTGATTTTATCCTGGAACGAAAGAATAATGTCGACCTTGGGATTGTGGCCAAATACACGTAACAATATAAAATTTTCGATTAATTTCGGATACTTCAGTTTTCTAATGATATTGGAATACATGGATCTCGTAGTATTCATAAACGATCTCGAACACGTTATAATGAATTTAACGGAAAACATGGCGTTCTCGCAGATATTCGTTAGAATGATCATGTTGTGGATTTACAACGACGAGATCGGTGACGTAATCAACGAAACGATCAAGGATTTCGATCATCGACGATACAAAACGATCGAGGAGAGACAATCGTTTATAACGTACAACGACAAATCTAAACTATTCGTTAAACTTTTGATTACGTTCGTTGCATTGACGGCCTCCTCGTATTATCTGACGCCAATTTTGGTGTCCTTGGGTAACGGTAAGGAAACTTTTATTTTTGTGGATTTTCTTTTTTTTTTATCTCGAATGATTTTCGAGAAGAAAACAAAAATTAACGAAACGATAAGAGAGTGAAAATGAAAAGGAAAAAATGATGGGACAAATTTATTCGAACGACGTATTTGATATAATACTGTCTCAAGGTCATTTCATAGGTCAATCTTGTCAATTCTCATCTTTTTACAATTACTATATATACTACGTAAAAAAAAAAAAAATAAATATGTATACACGTTTATGTTTTTGTTATAATTCGTTCGAAATATTATTCAGTTAAACTAATCTTTAAAAAACAATTTAAAAAACAAAAAAAAATTAATTTAAATCTTAATCTTAAATTAATCTTAAATTAAATTAATCTTTAAATTAATCTTAAATTAATATTATATTAAATTAATCTTTAAATTGATCTTACATTAAATTAATCTTTAAATTAATCTTAAATTAAATTAATCTTTAAATTAATTTATTTTTCAATTTCGTTAAATTTTTGATTACGTTCTTGGCATTTACGGCTTTCTCGTATTATATCTAATGTCAATTTTGGTGTCCTTGGATAACGGTAAGGAATCTTTCATTTTTGTGCATTTTCGCTTTTTTTCTATCTCCAAGTTTTTTTCGAAAAGAAAACAAAAATTAACGAAACGATAAGAGAGTGAAAATGAAAACGAAAAAATGATGGAACAAATTTATTCGAACGACGTATTTTTTCGATAATACTGTCTCAAGGTCATTTCATAGATCAATCTTGTCAATTCTCATCTATTTACAATTATTATATATACTACATAAAAAAAAAATATATATATATATACGTATATGTTTTTGTTATAATTCGTTCGAGATATTTTTCAATTAAACTAATCTTTAAAAAACAATTTAAAAAACAAAAAAAAATTAATTTAAATCTTAATCTTAAATTAATCTTTAAATTAATCTTATATTAAATTAATCTTTAAATTAATCTTAAATTAAATTAATCTTTAAATTAATCTTACATTAAATTAATCTTTAAATTAATCTTAAATTAAATTAATCTTTAAATTGATTTTAAATTAAATTAATCTTTAAATTAATTTATTCCTCGATTTCGTTAAACTTTTGATTACGTTCGTATTATCTGACGCCAATTTTGGCGTCCTTGAGTAACGGTAAGGAAATTATTATTTTCTGTGCCGTTTTCGTTTTTTTTTCTATCTCGAATTTTTTTCGAAAAGAAAAGAAAAAAAATACGAACTTTTCCTTCGTCCCCCGAAGCGAGTCACGAAGGAATATTGGAAACGAAAAGGAAGAAAAAAAAAATCATCAATAAAATATGAAAAGAAAAGGGGAAAAAAGAGAGGCGATAAGAAAAAGAAGAAAAAGAGAGAAGAGGAAAGAAGAAGAGGGAAGAAGAAAGAAAACCCGTTTAATTTCGTGATAATAATAAGTTCACGTTCGAGTTTGATGCCTTTTTTTTTGACCTTCTATTTTCTTTTTCTTTTTTTGCTTCCTTGAAAAATTTTTTTCCACCCTTTCTTAAAAATTTTCTTAAAAATTTTTTCCTCTTCTTCTTCTTATTTTTTTTTTTTTTACAGGACTATTTTTATTTTTTTTTTTTTACAGGTCTACCACAGATACAAGTCGGAAATGTAAGCGAAACGTTGTACCTGCTGCCATACAGATTTTATACGTTTCGTCCGTTGAAAGATTTACGTTCATACACGATAATCTACGTTCTCGAATTGCCGTTCGTTTTTATCAGTGGTTTCGGACAAAGCGCGGCAGATTGTTTAATGGTGACATTGGTGTTTCACATTTGCGGACAAATGTCGGTACTCGCATTACGGATTAACAATATAGACGTTGATACGAAAATAAATCGTATGGAAATTCGTACGGTCGTCGAATCGCACACGCGACTGTTACGGTAAGGTTTTTTTTTTTTTTTTCAAAAACATTTTTCGACGTCGAGAGAGAAAAAGAGAGAGAGAGAAAAAAAACAAATAAAAAAAAAAACAAGAGTAAAGAAAAGAAATCGAAATAATTCATTTGATTATTACATGAATATATTATGGACAATTTTACTTTTATCACGTATATGAGGTATAGAATAAAAAATTATGAAATCAAAATAAAAAGAAAATATTGAAAACAATAAAATTCCGTATTCTCGATTCCGTTTGATAATCATTCGTAACATTCGATTGATTTTTTATTGAAAAATAATTGCGTTTAATGCATTGAAAATTAGAATAGAATATTACAGACAAAAAAATTGAAATATATTACATTACATATTTATATGGAAGAAATTGAAATAATTGATATTTGAAATTAAAATAATCATCCGTAACATTCGATTGATGTATTGATTATTTATTAAAAAATGATTGCGTTTAACTTATTGAAAATTAGAGTAGAGTATCAAAGAAAAAAAAAAAATTGAAATATATTACATTATGCATTTGTATGAAAGAAATAAAAATAATTGATATTTGAAATTAAAATAATCATGCGTACTATTAAATTTTTACGCGTGCGTAACATTCAATTGACGTATTGATTATTTTATGTGTATATATATATATATATATATATATATATATATATATATAAAATTTTATTTTTATCACGTATACGAGGTATAGAATAAAAAATTATAAAATCGAAATAAAAAGAAAATATTGAAAACAATAAAATTCCGTATTCTCAATTCCTTTTGATAATCATCCGTAACATTCGATTGATGTATTGATTATTTATTGAAAAATGATTATTATTCATGTATTGATAATGCATTGAGAATTAAAGTAAAATTGAAATAATTAATATTTGAAATTAAAATAATCATTCGTACTAACAAATTTTTATGCGGACGTAATCTATTACATATATATATATATATATATATATATATATATATATATATATATATATATATAATAAAAAAAATATATATATAAATTAATATATAATATATTATATTATATATATTTAATATAAATATATAATATTATTAATTATTATATTAATATATAATATAATATAAAAATATTTATATATATATATATAATAAAATTGAGAATTTGATTCACTTTCGTTGGATGACATCAAAAATACATTTTTCTAAAAACCTTTTCTTACTCTTTTCTACTTCGACGTTTCATCAAAAATAATCAAACATTATTTATTTTAGGATGGGCAAGGTCGTTGCAGATGCATTTAGCGTGACGCTATTGGCTCATCTTTTCGGAGCAACTTCACTTGTTTGCATTCTCGGTTATCAGATCTTAACGGTAATTAAAAAGAAATAAAAATAAAACAGAAACATTTATATGTATATATATATATATATATATATATATATATATATATATATAACATTTTTTAAAACATACACATTTATGTGTGTATATATATAATTAAAATATACAATTATATAATATATATAATTAATATAAAAAGTTGTTGTATGGGATCCACTCGACAAGCTTCTGAAGTATAGATTATCCAATGGGACACCTTATATACTTATAATTAAATATATATATATATATATATATATATATATATATATATATATTTATATATAATATATATTTATTTATATATATATATATATATATATATATATATATATATATAATATATATTTATTTATATATCATCATTTTATCAAGTTGATCACACATCATTAATTGATTATTTATTATTTATTATTTATTATTTATTATTTATTATTTAATATATCGAATGTTGAATATGAAGTAATTAGAAATTTGTATTTCGAAGAATTGAAGAAGAAATTAAAAAAAAAAAAAAAGAAATATATTTCAAACAAATGTTGACAACTTTTTATTACTACATAGAGTATGTTGAAATTTAAAGAAAAAATCAAAATCGACCCTCGAACCTTCCACTAAAAAAAAAAAAAAAAAACAAAAAAAAAAGACAAAAAGAAATAATAATAATGCGTCATAACATTACTCCTTTTTTCGAAATTTTATCTTTTTTTTTTTTTCGTTAAAATCCGATAATTTCTCCGAACAATAATTTTTTTTTTTCAAAAACTGTCACGTCAACGAGATAAAGATTTACAACGTTTTATTTGAAACAAAACCTCGATATATGTGTGTTCATATACTATTACATATACAGGGTGTCCAAAGAGTATAGGACGAAACTCATGCGACTTGTTAAACGATATCGATTAGATTTAGAAAAAAATGTTATATAAACTTAAGTATGCCTCGTTAAGGAGACACATGCTTTTATTATTATATTTATATCTTTATAAATATAATAATATAATATTTACGATAGATAAAATTTCACGATATTTACGATTTATTAAGACAGTTATTAAAAATTTTCGATAATTTCTCGTCCGTGCAAAAATGCGGGCTACCATTTCTCGAATTAAAATATTCAAATTATTCCAAATCGAATTAGAAATTAATAGTGAATGCATTTCGAATACGGTCCGAAAGTTCATCCTCTGTTTCTATAGTACCTATCACATAACCTAAATCTTTTACGTGACCCCGTAAATATTATAGAAGCACAGAGACGTTAAGTCGGATGTTTTAGGAGATAAATTGACTCTGTTGGCCGATCATTGAGATTCGACGAGACTGTAAATGAATCGTAAATATTTTCAAAAAAAAAAAATATATATATATATATATATATATATATATATATATATATATATATTATTTC
This sequence comes from Dolichovespula saxonica, assembly GCA_911387935.1. Lineage (NCBI taxonomy): Eukaryota > Metazoa > Arthropoda > Insecta > Hymenoptera > Vespidae > Dolichovespula > Dolichovespula saxonica. The sequence continues at coordinate 3,862,248 of OU427009.1, forward strand.
GACAAAGCATAATTTGGGCATAAATTTTTTTACGAACTTTTCATCGTCCATTTGACGTCAGTAATACGTTGTATATAATTTTAGTACCATGCTTCTTTGATACCCTGTATATTATTAATATATTATTATTATTATTATTATTATTAATATATTATTATTATTATTATTATTAATATATTATTATTATTATTATTATTAATATATTATTAATATATTATTATTATTATTATTATTATTATTATTATTATTATTAATATATTATTAATATATTATTATTATTATTATTATTATTATTTTTATTATTATTATTATTATTATTAATATATTATTAATATATTATTATTATTATTATTATTATTATTATTATTATTATTACTATTATTATTATTAATATATTATTATTATTATTATTATTACTATTATTATTATTAATATATTATTATTATTATTATTATTATTATTATTATTATTATTATTATTACTATTATTATTATTAATATATTATTATTATTATTATTATTATTACGTAGAATTATTCGAACGGTGAAAAGGCAGTGCTGATAAGTTTTTTGGTGTTTCAATTTCTCGTACTACTAATTCTCTATGCTCACTGTACAGTCGGGGAATGTCTACTAACCGAGGTAATTATTTTCTAATACCAATCCTACGTACGAACGAGATGAAAATGATTTAACGCTAACCGTACCAATCCCGGTTGTCGAAACTCAGTCAAAAAAAAAAAAAAAGGGAGACGCGATAAAAACAAACAAACAAATTATCATACGTATAAACGCGAAAATATGCGAGGCGGTTAGATCGTTGTTATTCGAATGTTACGTCGTATGCATTACTCTGCTTACGACAAATTGGCAATTTCAGCCAAAAAAAAAAAAAAAAAAAATAAAAGAAAACTGTAACAACGACGTTTGATCATTAATCGATCATTCGACCGGTTACTGTAAGAATATATATATTTATATAGATTAGGTGATTGCATTGTTATTATCGTTATCGTTATTGTTGTCATTGAATTATTTTATCGGGACGAATTTTTCGAACGAATCGATGTAATATTTTAAACGATTGCACAAATTCGTAACCGATTTACGAGATGCGGCAAAACGGTTGAATATAATATAAACGGTTCGAATATTTTTTTTTTTAATCAATAATTATCCACAGAAAAACCATAGAACTCCGCCGTGCGGTAACTCAATGCCATCTATAAAATTCGGGCAGGTACTTATGTAATCGTTCAATAGATTTTTTTTTACCTTATCAATCTGTAATGTTGGAACACAAGTTTCCTTGTGCTGCGTTGAAAACCATCGGAGTCTTCGAGAATTTCTCTTACGGTGCAACTGAAAATTCCAAATTGTGCGGTAACGTGAAATGCGAGATTGGTGAACGGACAATCGAATCCGACGAAGCCTAGTACGATGCACGGTACAACCAACGTCTGATAAATGCAGAGACAAATGTAGAGCCTAACGTCTCGTATGTCGATGATGGTTCGTGTTTTGTACGGTAGTTTGTAACTCAATGACGTATTTCTCATCGCTGTATACGAATAAAACAGAACGTATAATGAAAATAAATACGATTTATATAAAATACGAACGCGATAATTCACACGATACGTGTACGATTTATACGATAATACGTATGCACATGCCGATACCGAATTGAGAAAATCAAAATTTGGATGAATCTGGATCGACGATTGCGATTCGATTATTTCGATTCCGAGTAAATGAAAATATTCGGCACCTCGAACATTTATCGAATTAATTGAGCCATCATTGTTATCGTTATCGTAAATTAATTTTAATGTTTTGTCTTATTTTTCGAATTAAAAGCCATAGTAAGTTAGTGACCGTACTTATTCCGGGAATGTTTCGTACATTTTTTTTTTTTTTCATTTACCCATCGAATATTCAGATCGTATGAATTTGAAAGAAGTCGATTCATTTGACTGAAAGTCGATTAAACCATCGGAATAATAAGTTCTCCATTTTTAATGATTTCTCTTACGCACGAACGGACTTATCTTGAACGATGTCCGACGCTAAATCGACGCGAGACAAGGTCATCTATTCGGTGTAATCAAAAATTATCCACGCAAATATCATAGAACTCCGTCGTGCAGTAACTCAATGCCATCTATTGGGTGTAGTAAAAAGAAATAAAAAGAAATAAAAAGAATAAAAATCGGCCACGAACTTGTGCAATCATCCAATATATATATATTTATATATATGAAATTCCGGTGCGGTTAGTGTTAAAATAAATAAAATAAATAAATAAATAAGAACAAATAGAATCAACGAATGAAAATATTGTTATTTATCTCTCTCTTTCTCTCTTTTGTTTTAGAGCACGAAAGTTTGCGAGGCGTTTTACGCTTGCCAATGGTACGACATGCCGATAAATAACGCAAGATCGATCATACTTTGCATGGCTAGATCGCAGAAACCTATGTGCCTAACGGCAGGAAAATTCAGCACCTTTTGTCTAAGCACCTTGACCGACGTAAGTAAACAAAATTAATAAGTATTTATATAATATTATAACGGATAATTCGGATAATCGTGCGATAAGAATGCGTCCGTGACACGTAGAACGTGTTTTGATCGAAACAATTAACAAACTCGATGGATTATAAATTAGCAAAAAGAGATATTATAAAGAGAGAAAGAGAGAGAGAGAGAAGGAAAAAGTTAAAAATTAAAAATTAATTGTCTTTAAAGTGAGAACTTGTTTTTTTTTTTTATTATTTTTATTTTATTTTTTTATTTTACTTTTCACTCTTTAAAATCGATCAAGATATTACGTCCGTTATCAATGATGGCGTGTATCATTATTTATAAAAAAATAAAAAACAAGGATAATGAATGGCCTTTAAGTCAATGTCAAAAATAATTTATGAAATTTTGAAAGATACGAAATATTTTTTTTTTCTAAAAATAGTACTGCCTTCGTCCGAAAATATGGTATACGTTTTAATATATTTTTTTTTGGACCGAAAATGTGGTATACATTCGCAAAAAAAATCAAATGATACTAAAATTAAATATAACAAAAAAAAATATATTAACTTCGTTTTATTATCACGATATAACTAAATACAAATGATTTTGATTTAATCCAAATTCCTCTTTTTTTTCCCTTTTTTTTTCTTTTCTTTTCGTATAAATTTTAATATATTTTTTTTTGTACGAGAATATGGTATACATTCGCGAAAAAAATCAAATGAAACTAAAGTTAAATATATAAAAAAAAAATATTAAATTCGTTTTATTATCACGATATAACTAAATACAAATGATTTTGATTTAATCCAAATTTAATTAAAGTTAGATGGTAGTCTCGTTGAACGATTCTTCTGAACACATATACTTTTCAACTAATCGACCCTCACGACGAAGTTTTACCTTTATTTATATGAGGAATTTTATGGGAATTTCACCATCCTGTCGACATAATCGAATTCCATACACGTTCGTAATGTTATAAAAACGTTATCGAGAGCATTTCTCTCTAATTTATTAAATGCATCTTGAACGCATTCGATCGATTCAACAATTGCGTTTGGCGAAGCTTCGTGTCGTAGTGATTGAATAGATTTCAAAAAAGACCCCAAATCGAGAACGTTTAAAACGGGACCGTTTGGTGGTTGCGACTTAAATCGAATATTCCAACCATCGGTAGAACCTGCAAGAACAATATCTTTATCATTATCAGAGGAACGTGGAATGCGGCTGCAACTTTATTAACAGCACAGTGTTCTAATTTTTCTTTGCACCTCATGTACCGTAATAGCCGTTGCGAGATACCACGACGTTGTTCATTGGTCAGTCGCTTCGATTCGGCATCTCTTCTTTTGTAAATTCACGTTATATGGGTTAAATTTTTCCATTTTGATATTACAGCGGTGACTATTTTATTTTTCTTCAAAAAAAAAAAAAAAAAAAAAAACTAATTTTTGATCTTCGAATTTCAACTCAACTCAAAAGCAAAGCCTGTCAAATACGTTAGGTTATTCAGCTATCGATGTTAACAATACCGATCTAATGAGTATCTCCATTTGCTTTCGAAACTCTAGACGATCTAAGATTCTCTTTTCATATGTATACCATATTTTCGGACAGAGGTGGTATATGAAATTTTAATCGATACGAAATATTTGTTTCTAACAATAGTATCGTAATAGTTGCGATCGAAATGATCGTTATTTTTAGATTCGTTATTATATCGTTGACCATTTATTTAAAATCCGATGAACGTTAAGTCGAAAGAAGAAAAAGATGGAACGGGGGAGAAAAGAAAAATCGATCTACGATAAGAATACAACAATTCGAAATAATTTTCATTCGTGACTTTTTATTATTTTGCAGGTACTGAGAACTTCTATGGGATATCTGTCGGTGTTGCGATCATTTCTATAAACGAAAACACGAGATGTTAACGAGCAAAAGGAAAATCTGTGTACTTGTATTGATTATATTCGATAATATATAATCATATTGATCGTAGTTTATTTCTCTATGTATATATATATATATATATTTATTTGAAATTACAATCGCTGAATAGTTTTAAGTATCGTTTTAAATAACGTCAGATTGCGTTATTTAGATTATTATTAATGATGTTAATTCGTATATAAAAAGAAAATATAATCCCTTATTTAATATAGCCGATACCTTGCGTATATGGTCAAATTGATTTTTTCAAACCGTATATTTTGCGATGACACCGATTTTTTGTTCTTCTTTTTCTTCTTTTTTTTTCCCCCCCAATGGAACGTAAATATCTTACGAAATTGTAGTATTTTAACAATACGCATTTCTTATTTTTTCTTTCTTTTTTTATTTTTTTACTTTCTTTTCCCAAAATTCACTTCATTTTAATTGCATAACTTTTATAGGAATAAATACGATTTACGAAATAACGAATGGTAAATAGAAAATTTATTCTTCATAAAAAAAAATATTTTAATGAATTAAAAACAACGTACGAATAGAAATAAGAAATCATCTTTTACCACGGATATTCTTTCGTCAGTAATACCACGTAATGTTTAAAAGGATTTTTATTAATTGTATCGCCAATACGTCCGTGAAATTAATTTCGAATTTTTACAAAATCGCGACTGTCTACTGTTCTTCGTTCAGTCACGCTGTCGATAACGCTCGCTGCTCCATCTATACCGTGCGTCGGTAAGATAGAAATTATCGATCCATCGGTAAATGTGACTGATATTATCACATAGGTGTCGATAAGTATGGAAACTTCACTACGAAACAATCGAACGTCTGCGACAACTACACGGACTAGAGCGCCATCTTCGTAAGAGTACAAATTATCACCGCAACGTGTCGCCCAAATCAATGTTGTTCTTGGTGGGTTCTAACCAAAACCGAAGTTTAAAATTAGTTATACGTGTAATATACGATTAGATAAAAAAAATTACTGTCGTATTATTAATTACAATAAGTAAAATAAATTTAAATATATCGATCCAATTGAAATATTGAGTACTATAATAAATAGGATTAATCATGATTGTCGTTGGAAATATTTGTCAGATTACCTTATCCTAACCTCCATAAATTATTGCAACCTGTTGACTTGACGCTAACCATTCTACAATAATTACAGGTAAAACCAATTTCTTATTCGCAAATGTTTGCTTTTTTTTTTCTTCTCCTTTTTTTTTTTAATCAAGAAATTATTACCAGAAAACAACGAAGCAATATTATTTGACACGATTATGACATTTTTGAAACGATTTTGTATCATTTACATCATACCATCGTTTAAATGAGTGTAAAATAAATCCGAAAGCATTAATTATTTAAGGGAAGAATAATTAACACTATGATTTTCAAAATTCATGGACTTTCTTGTTTTACTCGAAAATGCTTATTTGAGACGACTTGAAAACTTGAAAATTTTGATCTAACAACAGCGCTTAAAGATGAAATAAAATTAAATGAATTGTTTGATATCAAAGGGATCGGAGTTAATAGCATTATAATATTTAAGCAAGGCTTGTAGGATTTTTAATTTAAATAATACACCCATACCTCAATACTTTGAAGAATAAAGAATTTTCATTAAAATTTACTGAAGTAATTGAAGAAAATGGTTGTGTCTTGGATCAAAATATCATATCTGAAATCCAATCTGAAGAAACAGATTCATACACTGCGGAAAATCTTTGTAAAGCTCTTGAGTTAGTCAAAAAATTGGAAGATGCTATTATAGACATAGATCCAAACAGTCAATGAGCCTAAAAGATTTCGTCAAAGTTTAATGAAATGTTGCGGCAAATATCAGCAAAAGAAAAATATTGAGAGTAAGTCGTTGGAAAAAATTTACATTCACAATGAAAGCGAAGACGAACATTCAAATATTTCTTCTTTTTTTTTCTTACACATGTATTTCTAAAACTTTTACTAGCTTTTATTTCCAATATTTTTCCTTTCATACGAAGAGATTCAATTTAAATGATTTTTATTCGCGTAAATTATATCCACGTGGAACGGATATTCGCGTAAATTGAGTGACGGGTGTAAAAGAATTAAAAATTAATTTACAAGAATTATTAGAATTAATTAAATAAATTCTTTATAAAAAAAAAGACACAGATATCGTAAAACAATATATTCTTGCAAATATTTGTTTTCCGATATTAATATGATTGTTTAAACGTAAAGAAAAAAGTGCTCTCTTTTTTAAAAATACGATAGATCGCGAATTAAAATTGGAAACGTTTCTTTTGAAATAAATTCGAATGTTACGCGCAATAATTCAATTGTTTTTCGTCAGGTTATGTTTCCAACAACGGGATTGGTGGAGATCGATTGATCGTCCAATGGCACCAGAGTCGACTATTGAAAACTTCGATTTATCGCCGCATTATAGCTAATTTTTTTTTCCTTCATCCGAAAAAATTAATTTTTAACATTTAACATTTGTCATTAATTTCAAACGTTTTAACTCGAAACATTTTGCACGTATACGTTTCGACATTGTAAATCTTGATATCGTTAGTACGATTTTCTTCCAGAAGATGGCGATCCCGATGGTGCTGTCATCTCACAGTTTATATTTACAGGGTGTTAAACTTGAATATATTATATAGTCAATCGTATATATCTACACGTATGGTTCGTAATCGGTGGGGATGAAATGAATACAAATGTGAGCGATCGGTAGAACGTATGGTTTAGGTTAATTTTTAATGGTTTAATTGTACGATCAAATGATCTCGCGTTATAACATAGGTTATATCGAACAATAGACTTATTCGGTCTTACGATCAAAAAGATATTGACAATGCCATAATGATGAGGTTTATCGAATTTTTGACGACCTATGTCGTTTTTCAATATCTAACTTCTGTTTGTACGACACATTTACTTATAAACGTGAAAAATCAAGTAAGAACGTGAATCATTTTATATTGTTACAAAACATTTGATTAACATCGTCAAACGATTTTACTTTCATATTGTCATTAGTGTTACTAACCTAAAATAATTGTAGTGCAAAGTTAATGTTTACGATATCACAAAACGTTCGATATATTTGTTATGAATAACGGATTATAATTAATAAACGAATTTTAATACAGGGTGGCGATATACTTCTTGAAACTATATCGTCCAATGTTACCGAAGATGTAATCACGTTGGAATTTCAACGTTCTGACGGTACACTTGTAACGCAACTGATAGACTTTAAAAATGTAAGTATTTAAAATGTGTAAGCGCGTGTAATGTAATATCAATATTGAAAATATTTCCTTTATATTGTATTTAGGAGGTACAAGTGATAAAGGCGTTGGTTCTTGGGGAAGAAGAGAGAGGACAGAATCAATATCAAGTTATGTGCTTTGTTAATCATTTTTATAAAGTCGATTTCATATCCTCGGACGCTATGTCCAAGCTACGTCAAAAGAATCCTGGCACCGTCCGTGTCGCCGAAGAGGACAAAGGTCATGCCAATTATACAATGGACTTGTTTTTGGATGTCTCTCAATCCAAGGACATTTCTAAACATGTAGCTAGTCTTTGTAGCGAAGCGGCTGGTTCGGCTTATACAAGAAACGAAGATATCAAACAGTGGATTCAAAGGCCAGGTAAGTTGATTCGATTTGAACGTGGGTAAATATATTAATTATATTTTTCGTCGGTCTAACGCGATAGCTATGATTATTTACAAGGAATAAATTTTATTGTATCATTAGGTTCTACGGAGACGTCATTAATGGCGGCTGTATACAACTTTACGTCTACTCCTGCGGCGCAACAAAATCCTACCGAGACGAGGTCACAGTTCGTATCTAAGTGCGCCGACACATCCAATTTATGGGTACCCTGCACGTGTTCTTTAGAACTTTGTATTGGTTGGTATCCCTGCGGATTGAAATTTTGTAAAGGTAAAACCGAAGGTAGAAAAGTAGCTAGCACATACAGGTGCGGTATTAAAACTTGTAAGAAATGTTTTATATTCACTTATTACACGAAAATGAAACAAAATTGTTTGTGGGACGAATGACATATAAGAACGTTATTAGATATCGATTCGACATAATTTATCATGCAAATAATTGACACCATTAAATGCACGTCGTGTGCTTCGTCACACGACAACGATAATTCCTATCGAATGAACGGTATCCGTTGTTCACTCTCAATAACACGATTCGTACAATAATTGTATAAGGAATCTAACGACGTTAATGGTATGGTGCTATTATTAATTAATAATGCCGATGAAAAGATCTTTTTTTTTTTTTTTTCAATAGCGCCAGATTATTTTCAAAATAATGTCTCGATTGTAAATTCGTTTGAAAAAGCAGGTTATATCTATATTTCTTTTTTCTTGTTTTTTTTTTTTTTTTTTTTTTTTTTTTTATTCAAATAGTTTCGACTGCAGGGATACTAGTTCATTAAAATTAAAATCTTACGTGCACGTCTAACCGTTACCCATGACTTTTGTTTATTTTTTATTTTTATATATATGTATGTGTATATATATATATATATATACATATGTATATATTCTTTTGAATGGATGTATTTGTAATATATATATATAAAAGAATGAAAAAGAAAAAAAAAGGTGCATATTTATTCAGGGTATATGAAGTTACGATAAATGTGGGGTCACATCGAAGACATTCCAAGTTTCTAACGTTCCATTGCGTGTTCATTTATGTATATATATATATATATATATATATATATATATATATATATATATATATAAACATTAAATTTCTTTGATTGTGTGCACCGATCTGCAACTATAGATTTACTTTGTGCATCGATAAAAGTATGTATAACATTCCTAAAACACTTGGACTTGAATGAATTATAGTCTCTTTATCAGTACGTGTAATAGAATATATATGTGTATATATATATATATATGGTATATTACAAATGATTCATTCAAACTTATAAATATGATATATTTAAAATTTTTTTAAGGAGAGTATGATCAAAACTGCGATAAGTTGTAAATGTATGAAGTAAATTTTATACACCATTGTAACTTGTAAAGCTGCCATTTCTATATTACATCGGAGGGTGGGGTTGGGGAAGGGGAACACTTTAATTTCTTATTGTATATAGTATTATATAATAATACATTGAAAAATCGAATAGGAATCAAAAATACTTATGAAAATATTCGAAAATTTGTCTGTGTATATGTATATATATATATTATATATATATATACAAATTCATGTATAAAGATTTCCTATATGTACAGTATAAATAATATTTAACGACGCTAATACGTAAAACGAATGAATTATGTAAGATAATTTCTACATGAAGAGAAAAAAAAAAAGAAAAGAAAAGAAAAGGAAAAAAGACGACTATATTTGCGCATTTATAAAAAAAAAAGAAGAAGTTAATTTATGTTTTTTAATAAAGAGAACATATATACTACTCTCTCAGTATATCGCTGTAAAGAAGACTGCAAAATCTGTCCAATGAATAAAAATAAATATCAATGTTCTTTGAGCTTCCTTACGAGATACAGGATATATTTATAATATTGAAATAATATTATAAAGATAGAATACATACATACATATCTATATATATGTATGTATGTATTGCACATTTTATAAAATTGTAATAGAAGTGCAATAATTGAAAAAAATTATTTCAATGTGGCCATTTTAATGGCTGTCGTTAACTCATAATTAAGAAAAAAAAAAAGAGAAAAAAAAAAGTAAAAAAAAAATTGTTAGCTCGATGAGATGCGAAATGTCTATAGAATAATTTGTACACATGAATTATAAACGTTGAATATATTTTCAATGTCAATACTATTGTATGTATATATATATGTGTGTGTGTATATATATATATATATATATATATATATATATATATATATATATATATATATATATATATATATATATATAAATTATGTGTATATACGTTATTATTCATCAAAATTAAGTGATATATAAGTAATGCTTATTTAAATGTAACGGGAATACTGAAAGCGATTATTATTTAATTACAAAGTCAAAGACTATAGTATAATCACACTTATGACCGATATTAATTGATAAAAGATCGACGAATGGTCCAAATCATTTTCTAATTCTATATTCGTTAGATTATTTCTCTCTCCCAAGCGTTCGCATAATTTCACTCTACGTCAAATGTGTTGTATTTAATTGGCATAAAACCATAAATACTTTTTCTTTCTTCTTCTTCTCTTCTTTTTTTTTTTTGTTCGCATGCAATTAACGTCATCTATATTTCTTTCGAAAAGTAAATTTCAATGATACACGATGAAAATATGATTTGTCATAGTTAATAAATACTTTTGCGAATCTTTCAGAGGATTGATTCTTGGTCATTATCTAACACTAATCTCTATGGTTTCTACTTTACGCACCTGATGTTGTAACTTATACACATATTTTTTATGTATATACATATATATATATATATATATATGTGTGTGTGTGTGTGTGTGTGTGTGTGTGTGTGTGTGTGTGTGTGTGTGTGTGTGTGTGTGTGTGTGTGTGTGTGTGTGTGTGTGTGTGTGTGTGTGTGTGTGTGTGTGTGTGTGTGTGTGTGTGTGTGTGTGTGTGTGTGTAATGTATATTTAATTAAAAAAAAATATATATATATATACATATATATATGTATGTATATTTAATAAAAAGACATAATATAACAAAGATAATCTTTTAATTAACGTTAATTAGAGAAAACTCTGAAATATTACTATTTTAATTTCTAACATTATTATCTCGAAATAAGATCTCGCCTGGTGAAATATCAAATCGGTTACGTATTTCTAATTATTGCATTATCGTCATCATTATTTCTCATTGTCACGTATTTACGATGAATTTTTATCAAAAAAAAAAAAACAAGAGAGAGAGAGAGAGAGAGAGATTGATCTTTCTTCGTGAAATATTATCCATTCATTCAAGGTCAATAATACAATGTGTCGATATTAATTATGATACGAGCCGTTACGTTTGAAAGATATTTAATTTTTTTTATTTCATTTGAACGCACACATTTGTGAGTATTGTCGAACGCACAGACTTTCTCTTTTTATTTATTATTTCGAAATTTTCCAAACGTTCTCGCAATTTTTATACTCGTGCGAATCATTTTATATATTCTCTATTTTTAATATTCTCAAAGGGAAAGATTCTTTCTCTACGTTGCAAGTGAACTTACGTCGGTATTAGAAAAAAAAAAAAAAAAAAAAAAATGAAAGAGAAAAAAGAAATGAAATAAATTGTCGAAATATTGGAAAATAATTAAATTGAGTAATGTATTCTTTTTTTTTTTTTACCAAAAGAAAAAAAAAGTAAGTATTAATTTTATATAATTCATTACCGATGAGAGTACGACGTTAGGCGATCAAAAAATTATTCTAAATGGCTAGCTTAAAAAAAAAAAAATGTCGACTGTACTAATTAACTGTGTTTTATATATATATATATATATATATATATATATATATATATATAATTCATTATTATATAAATAAAAAAGAGACATTTTTATACACATACGCGCGCACACACTGAAACAAATTTTAATCAATAATCATTTCTTCTTCAAATTGAATTTGCGCCATTTCCAAAAAAAAAAAAAAAAAATAAAAAAGAAAGAAATAAAACGGCTCATATATTTATGAAAGAGTATAATATTTATTATCCAATATAATTGTTCAGTTTTATACAAAAGAATTGGAGGAAGTGAAGGAGAAAGAAAAGAAAAAAAATAATGAAAAAAAAAAAAAAATTAAAAGATGGCGGAAGGGAAGCTCGAAAAGGATTTAAATGAACGATCGTTTATAATCTTTTTCTATTAAGTACAATACAATAGCATCAGCAATGATAATATAATAATAATAATAATAATAATAATAATAATAATAATAATAATAATTATATAATAATAATAATAATATTACTAATAATAACGCTAAAAAAAAATTATATTAATAGACAATAATTTAGCACTGCGGCCTATCCCTCACGCCCTCCCCGCCCCCTCCCCCCACCCCACACACACACCACGACCCTTCCACAGAAAAAAAAGGGTCATTCAATTTTTCTTTCTTTTTTTTTTTACACGTACCCACACACACGCACGCACGCATAGAGTCCTACCGGTACGTATACGCTTTAAAAAAAAAAAACACCGTTGAATAGTTAATGATTTAAACGTGATTGAAAAAAAAAAACAGAAGTAATAATATTAAGGATTAGAAAGAAAAAAAAATTAAAAAAAAAGAAACTAATAATTATAATAATAATAATAATAATAATAATAATAATAATAATAATATTAATAATTATAATAATATTAATAATAATAATAATAATAATAATAATAATAATAATAATATTAATAATTATAATAATATTAATAATAATAATAATAATAATAATAATAGTAATAAAAAATTAAGGTAATTAAGCTACGGTGGAGAAAGAAATTCTACGTGTAATAACGATCATTATGTAAAGCCTAATTTGAGTATAAAAAAAAAAAAAATAATGTGTCTTCCACATTTATTCTAGATTTACAATAAAACACTCATTCGTCAGTCACGTTGCAGAGAGAAAGAAAGAGAGAGAAGGAGATATAGAATATTAAAAAATATATAGAGAGAAAGAGATAGAAATAAAATCGTAGGAGATCGTGCTTAGAAGCATATATATATATATATATATATATATATATATATATATATATATATATATATCTTGTTAACATAAAATACTCATCAACTTAACACATTCAAAACCTATTTCATCGATATTGTGTTTATATATATATATATAATTATATATATATATATATAATTATATATATATATATATAATTATATATATATATATATATATATATATATATATATATATATATTTATACGTATATATATGAAATATCATTAATATTTGTTAATATTTATTTCATATATATTTATATGTATATATATACATACACACACACAAATATATATATATATATATATATATATATATATATATATGTATATATATGTATGTATATATATATATTTTTTGTCTATTATTTTTATTAAAAATTAAAATCTCTCGTTCTCGTTAGACAGCTCGTTAGATTTGACAAAACAAATCATACATCAACGAGTCTTGGGGCTTTTCATTTCTTTTTTTTCTTTTCCTCAATTTTTGTCCTCCCCCGCTTCTCTATATTTTCGTTTCCATTTCTCTTTTTTTTTTTTCTATTATTTTCTTTCTGTTATATTTCGTTTTATTTCTTTCCGCGTTGTTCTTCCTTAATTTCTTTTTTTTTTCGTTCCGTTTTCTTTAACAACCATAAACGGGATTTCCCCGCATGTACGATGGAAAAACCAAAAAAAAAAAACAAAAAATGGGGACAGATAATATTTAGTTACTAGCTGCTGTAACAGGTCTTTCTTACATTTGCCAAAATCATACTGAAATCATCCTCGGCTTTATTACTGTTCTCAATACTTTGCGTATGTTGTTGTGTTTGTTGCGATGGTTGCGGTTGTTGAGTTTGTTGTTGTTGTTGTTGAGGATGCGCGGAATGGTCCTGATACTTGCCAATCGTCATACCACCATGATATTGTTCCATACCATGTGCAATCCCCATACCAGTACACCTACCATCCTTGTTCTGATCTTCGACGATGCAATGAGAATTCGATATGTCGAATTGCGATTGTTGTTGTTGCTGTTGTTGTTGTTGTTGTTGTTCGAGATCGTAATAACGCAAATCACTGGCATAATTGTGATTACTGTCCAACAAGTTTTGCGATCTGAGATTTGAATGACCGGCGCTTGTCGGATGGGAATACTTGAAGTATTTCTCCAACTGCAAACTTTGTTGCTGTTGTTGTTGTTGTTGTTGTTGCTGCTGCTGTTGTTGTTGCTGTTGTTGTTGTTGTTGTTGTTGATCCTCTTCGGTCGAAGTTGACATACCAGTTGTATCCATGTGACTTATAATCTGTTGCTGTTGTTGTTGCTGTTGTTGTTGTTGTTGTTGTTGTTGTTGCTGTTGATCGTGGGGAGCATTTGTCGGATCGGTTTGATAATCCTGATGATGCTGAGACATTTGATATCTTGGACTGACAGCTGGAATAAATAAATAAATAAATAAATAAATAAATAAACGTTAATGTAATTTTTAATTTTTCTTCTTCTTCTCGTCCATTCTACCGTTTGGTTTCTTTTTGTTTTTTTTTTTTGGTATTGTCTAATGATAAAAAATTGATTTACCTGAACAACCCTCGGCTGTACCGCGTATACCCATGGCCTGTTGCCTGTTGCTACATTGTACAGGATTGTAGTTGCTCTCGACAGCCGACTGCATTGAATAGTTTCCTGATTTCGAGGACTGGCTACTTGCGTAATGTTGCAAGGATTGCTCGTGGGGTGAGGCAACGGGCGGATAAAACGTCCCAGTGACCGAACCGACGTTTTCGAAACCAGAACGAAGCTTGTTGCACGATACCATCATGCCATTTGCTATACCAACCGCTGCTATGCTAGACGTTTGCCTTTCGAAGTTCAAATAACTAACCTACAAATTTTATTACGTTAATTTTATAGAGGCGACGATCGTTTTCCTTCGTTACCTTTATTTCATCTTTTTATTTATTTTTTCTATTTTTTTTTTTCACAATGAAAATTCGAAAAGGAAAATCTAATAGTTTTGGTTTTGGTTTTGGTTTTAGTTTTCTTTCGAGTCATACAATCCGATCAATGAAATCAGTATATTGTTGTTCGATCGTTTCTATTTTTTTTTTTATTTCTAAAAACTATTTTTATTGCTATAATAATAATAATTATTATTATTATAATAATAATAATTATAATAATATAATAATTTATAATAATAATAATTATTATTATTATTATTATTATTATTTTTATTTTATTTTTTTTTTTCATAATGCAAAATCGAAATGTAAGTTAGATCATACTTTCTTTTTTTATTTTCCTTTCTTCCTTTGAATTATACAATTCGATCATATTGTTGATAATATATTGATCGTTTTATCTAAACATTATTTATTTATTTGTTTCTTTTTTTTTATATTTCACTATCATTTACATCAGTAATATTATTTAATCAATATTAATAATCAATCAAATATTTGGAAAACAATTCAATCGTATTAGTTCTTTTTATTTTTCGTAGCGATTTTGAAAAATGGATGACGACGATGCGTTCATTTCTTTTCAATTTTTATAATCAGATCGATAAGTGAATCAATTATTGATGAGAGAATATATATTAATATACATATATTATTGATATTTAATTATATATATATATATATATATATATAAATATTAATTTATTCATTTATATTTATTCAAAATATAATCGATCGTTTATCTTAAAAATCATTATTTCTTATTATAATTCCTAAAAGTAATAACAATTTTAAATTGTATCGTCCGACGAATAAATTGATATTAATCATGCGGATAAAATATTACTACTACATAAAGAAAAAAAAAAAAGAAAAGAAATAAAAAAAAATATGATACAATCGTACTACTTACTCTCGATATTCGCGGTGGCCATTTTGAAAAAAAAAAGATAAAAAAAGAAGAAATGAAGACAAAAACCGACAATAAGATCATCGAATAATCCTTTCGTACGTTTCGATAAAAATAATTCTTTAGTATTTTCTTTTTTTTCTTTTCATTCTTCAAAAAATACCAACTCCACGATCGCGTTCGATTTACTCTCGTATAAATATCGATAAGTAAAATGTTCAAGGTCGTTATACGTACCGATTTCTTATATGTCAGCGTGTCCGTATAACTAGCTGAATTTTGACACGAAGTTATGCTGGTAACAACATTATGTGGCCCATGAACCTGATTGTCGGTACTCATGAATGTGTACCGTTTCGTTTGATCGTTCATATCACCATGTTGTTTCGAGGTACCTTCCATAAGATCCCGTTCTGGATCAGGATTTTGCGTGGGCGGTAGGTGCGTTCCCTCACCTAATATAACAATCCCACAAAACGTGTTCTCGGCGTGTCAAAAGAACGTTTAAGATATGCAAGCTACGTTCCCTTATACTATACGATAAATCACAATGTATACTATAGTGTGTATGTGTGTGTGTTTATATATATATATATATATATATATATATATATATATGTATGTATTTATTTATCTACATATATCTTTTTATCTCGAACGAGATGTATTTTATATAGAGAGTACGTTTATACGAATCTACATATATGTCGTATTAAAAGCAAAAATTAATAAGAGTTAGATTTGTTTAGCGATAGTATTGATATTAGTGTTAGTGTTAACGTCTACGTTAGTGTTAATGTTAATATTAGTGTTAACGGTAGCTTTAATCTTGGCGTTAGTGTTAGCATCAGTATTAATATTAGCGTTAATATTAGGGTTAGTGTTAGTGTTAGCATAAGTGTTGACGTTAATGTTAATGTTAATTTTAATGTTAACGTTAGTGTTATAGTTAACTTTAATATTATATTTTTGAGCGTTAATCTTAATGTTTGTATTTGTGTTAGTGTTAGTGTTAACGAATACGTTAGTGTTAATGTTAATATTAGTGTTAACGTTAGCTTTAATCTTGGCGTTAGTGTTAGCATCAGTATTGGTATTAGCGTTAATATTAATTTTAGTGTTAGTGTTAGTGTTAGCATAAGTGTTGACGTTAATGTTAATGTTAATTTTAATGTTAACGTTAGTGTTATAGTTAACTTGAATATTATTTTTTTGAGCGTTAATCTTAATGTTTGTATTTGTGTTAGTTTTAGTGTTAAAATCTACGTTAGTGTTAATGTTAATATTAGTGTTAACGGTAGCTCTAATCTTGACGTTAGTGTTAGCATCAGTATTAATATTAGCGTTAATATTATGGTTAGTGTTAGCATAAGTGTTGACGTTAATGTTAACGTTAGTGTTATAGTTTACTTTAATATTGTATTTTTGAGCGTTAATCTTAATGTTTATATTTTTGTTAGTGTTAGTGTAAACGAATACGTTAGTGTTAATGTTAATATTAGTGTTAACGGTAGCTTTAATCTTGGCGTTAGTGTTAGCATCAGTATTGGTATTAGCGTTAATATTAGGATTAGTGTTAGCGTTAGCATAAGTGTTGATGTTAGTGTTAATGTTAATGTTAGTGTTATAGTTAGCTTCAGTATTAATGTTAACGTTAATCTTAATTTTTGTGTTGGTGTTAGTGTTAGTGTTAATAAAAAGAAAAATATATAAAGAGATTGTTAATAAAATAGAACCTATTTTTCTCTTTGCCAGTCAATTACTTGTAATATTAACAATACTATAAATTAGAAGTTAATAATTGATAATATCGACGATCATCAAAAAATTAATTATCAATGATGTCGATAATTGAAAATCGTTAATATCGAAAGATGATAATAATTGAGAATCAATAATTAATAAATGAAAAGAAGTTAATAGAACCCATTGATAACTTTCATCGATATTTGTCAAGTTCCATAAGAAAGATTAAACGAATAAAGACATAAGTAGGAGAAAGAGAGAGAGAGATAGACAGATAGAGACGTATAGAAACAGCGTTGCTTCGAAGAGAGATAAAAGATCGTTGAAATCAAAGAGAAACCAAAAAAAAAGCAAGTCAAGAATGGAATTAACCGTGCGAGGGTTATATAAAAAAAAAAAAAAAAAAAAACAACAACAAAAAATACCGTAATAATTAAATTATATTATCGATAAAGTAATTTAATGATAAATAATACGAATTATTATTAATGATAAATAATATGAATTATTATTAATGATTAATAATCGTTATTAATAATATCAATTGTTAATAATTATTGACATTAATGATCAATAATATAACATATAATAACGCCAATAATTTAATAATATCAATTATTACAAATTTTTAATTTCGACAATTACTTTATTTTTTTTTTTTAATAATACCAACTATTATTAATTTTTATATTTTAATAATTAATAATAATTAAAAATAAATTCCGTCGGATGTGTCAAGAATAGAATTAACCCTGCAAGGGTTATATATATATATATATATATATATATATATATATATATATATATAAAGATGTAATAATTACTATATATCATCAATAAAGAATCGATGATTAAATAATTATAAAGTATTGTTCAATTTTAATTGTAATGATTACAAAATAATCAAAAAAAAAAAAAGATAAATTTTTGTCGATCATTAATAATAGTAATTATTAATCATTGAAAGGAGGAATAAAAATTAAATAAATACCATTTGACTTTTGCTAGGTTTTACAAGAAAGATAAGACGGACGGAATAATATAGACAGAATAGAAGTAAGATTAAGAGTAAGGAGTAAGAATAAGAGTGAGAGTAAGAGTAAGAGTAAGAGTAACAGAGAAAGAGAGATTGAAAGATAGATAGATAGTTAGATAGTTATATATATATATATATATATATATATATACATACACATAGAAATGGTGTTGGGCCGAGGAGAGATAAAAGATCGTCGAAATCGCAAGAACCGAATCAAAAAAGAAGGAATGAAAGAAAGGAAGAAAAGGAGAGGCAAAAAAAAAGAAAGAAAAAAAAAAAAAGAAAGAAAGGAAAATACGCACCACCAGTGTCGACGAAAAAAGAAACGAAAAAAAAAGAAAAAAAAAAAGAAAAAAAAAAAAGAAATAACGAAAAAGAAAACTAACGACATACAAAGAGATAGAAAACAAATATGTCAAGGATAGATTTAACCCGTTCGAAGCTTTATATATTCGATCGAGCGTGTCGCGCTGAGCGTGTTCAGTAAAGAGATAACGAAGATGGGAACGAGCGATATTACAAAGGACGTCGATTTACCGTCGGGTTCAGGACTGCCAACCGGTGATATGTCCGGTGTATGGATGATAGGTGTGTACGGGCTACCGTATAACGAATTATTTTCCGATTTGTATTCCTGGATAGCACCCTGTTGCTGTTGTTGTTGTTGTTGTTGTTGTTGTTGTTGATGATACAACGACGAGATCGGTGAATGACCACCCCATGGGATCTGCGGTATTCCTTGATAACTCTCCATCTTGGACCTGTTTTTTTTTTTTTGTTTTTTTTTTTTTTTTTAAATAAAAAAAAAATCATATCGACGAATCAACACAAAAAAAAATCATATCGACGAATCAATTAATCCAGTCGCATTTTACTCACGATCTTTATCGATCTAATCTGGGCTATCGACAGAGGGACGGGTGGGAGGGGGGAAGGGTGTTCTTTGAGCGAGTGGGTGGTGTTAACAGGTATACGTTTTTTTTTTTTTTATTTTTGCTACGTTCGTTTTCTTTATTTCTTTTTTTCTTCTTCTTCTTCTATTATTTTTTTTTTTGTTTCTTTTTTTTCTTTCTTAGGAAGATAGGACGATCAACATTTTTTCGTAGACAATTAAGGGTTTTTTTTACTTTCCCTTCTGTTTCCTTTTTTCTGGTTTTGTTTTTTTTTTTTTTGTTTTTTATTTAATTTCTTATTTCTTATTTCTTTTTTTTTTATTTTTAATAATTTTTCGAGCGTTAACAATTTCATAAATCTTCTCGAATCGTTTTTTCAATGGGTAAAGAATTTTTTTTGCAAATAATTTCTCAAAATCGTGAATTCGATGAAATTAATAATGAAATGATTAAATTGATAAAATTGATAAATTCCAACGTTTTTCGATCGAATAATTTTTTCTTTTTTCTTTCCTAATAAAAATGTCTTCCTAATAATTTCTTTACTGACGAAATAATTTTTCATAATCTTCTTAATAATAATGATAATAATAATAATTTTTTGTTTCTTTTTGAAAATATTTAACAGCAATTGAATATATATATATATATATATATATGTATATTTTTTTTTCCTTTAATTTTAGATCTAGCTTTGTATAAATAATCTAAATGTATGTGTATAATAATACTTATAATTTTTCTTTTCTACGACACGAATCTTTGGTTTATATAAAAAATAATAAATATACGTATGGAATTTCTTTTTAATCCGCCATATTCGATATATGAACGATGAATATTTCTACAGAAATATTTTTTCTTTCTTCCTAAAGATAGCTGTAGAAAAAAATAAAATTTTGCAAAATTCCAAATTTTCCTACGTATACAATGCAATAAAAATTTTTATAAACGTTTTTTTTTTTTCCTTTAAATGAAAAATTTGTAGCAAATAGAAAAACGATAAATACTTTCGTACAGATATTGGCGTTTGCTATAGAAACAATAAAATTAAAAAAAAAAAAAAAACATTCCAAATCTCGCTGTATATATGAACGATAAAATTTTTTTACGAATTTTGATCATCATGTTTTAAAAAATAAAAATAAAATTTTCAATAATTCTATAATTTCCTATATATATGAAAATTTATATATAGGAAATTATATATATATATATATATATATATATAGGAATTCATAAAATTTTTGAAAAATACCCTTTAAAAAAAAAAAAAAGAAAAACTTGTAGCGATAGAAAAACGATATATATTTTTGTAAAAATTTTAGCATCGGCCATTGAAACAACGATAAATTTCTTGCTTATTTATTTATATATAAATATATAAAAATATATAAAAATATATATATATATATTTTTTTTTTCAAATTCCGAGTAGAGTCACGTAGCAATAATAATAATTTTTTTTTCATACCAACGATCACTCCTTTCCTATGAAAAGTTGCGAGAGGAAGTATCGTAGAAAAAAAAAAGGAAGGGGAAAAAACAAGGAAAGGAAGAAAAGAAAGGAAAAAAAGGGGGGATAAACGAAACGAAGAGAAAGAGAAAAAGAGAAAGAAAAAACAAAAGAAAATGAAAAAAAGAAAAGAAAAGAAAAAAAGAATTATAACTCACATGGAATGATGAATGGCAGCGTTGGTCGGGTTGGACCTACTGCTGGTAGCATTGCTAGCTGTCGGGGGTGAGGAGGGTGCACCGGGTGCTCGTTTAGCGTGTTTCCTACGTCTCGGTCTGTATTTGTAATTTGGATGTTCTTGCATGTGAATAACCCTGAGTCTCTCGGCTTCCTCGACGTAGGGCCTTCTGTCCTGTGGCGTCAATCCTCGCCATTTTTTTCCTAGAAATAATATATATATTTATATATACAACTAATGCAAATCATTGTTATGTACGAAAGTGTGAAAATTTATAAAGTGTAGAATGTAGAAATAAATCAAAAGATGTTGAATTTTATTGGCACATAATGGGTATTAAATTGTAGAAATAAAAAAATATATGTGTGTGTGTGCGCGCGTGTGTGTATATAAAAATGATTCATCGACGATTATTAGTAAATATATTAAATCATATATATATATATATATATATATATATATATATATATATATATACACTACACATACATACACACATATATAAATGTATATTTAAAATTTAATTATTAATTATTTTTATTGTATGTATTAAATAGTATATATAAAAAAATATATATATATATAAAATATAATATATATATAGTATATATAAAGTTATATATACATAATTTCATATATACTTTATACTATATATTATAACTGTATAAACAATTATATTACTATATATATATATATATATAGTATATATAAATTTATATATACATAATTTCATATATACTTTATACTGTATATTATAACTGTATGAACATTTATATTACTATATTATAATTGTGTGTGTATGTCTAAGTGTAAGTATATATAATGTATTATAGATATATATATTTGTACATATATTTATATATATATACAGTGTATGTGTATGTAAATATATATATATATATATATATATATATATATATATATATATATACTTACATACACAAACACACATGTATAAATGTGTATATTAAGTACACATATATCGTAAAGATTGTAAATATACAAAAACTACATTGCGAATATTCTAATATTTGCAGTAATAAACATTTGTAGATATTTTAACGTTCAATAATTACAAGTAGATATTTAAAGATTATTATTTGAAAAGTATTTTTTTTATAATAATTTCAAACGTTTCCTAACACTTAACAATCGTAAATAAGAATTCAACGTTTTCGTGAATTTTTGTGGAAATTATAAATTAATATTGTAATTGTTATTGTATTCGGAATTTAAAAGAATTAATAAAAATTGCATATTAAGAACAATTGTTTGTTAACAACAATTGTTTATTAATAATTGAACATGTAAAACAAAAAATCGACGAATCTTACCGCTCCTTTTTTTACCTCTGGAAAGTAGCGTGAACAGACAAAAACAATATGTTGTATGTATATAATAGAAAATAATATATATGTATATGTTTATATATGTATATGTATGCATATATATAGAACAAAATATAGAACAATGTATAATATATACATATATTATACAAAACCATAAGAAGACACAATAACAATAGAAACCCTCTTTATTACCTTAAGTATTATTTATAAAATATAAATTATAAGAAAAAACTCAAAAAAATACAAACACACACACACACACATATATATATATGTACATATAAATATAAATATATAAAAAAAAATTTTCAATTGCTCGTGCTTTTTGAATACACAAAAAAGTAAAAAAAGAAAAATATTCGTATATGTATATTTTTTTTCGAAATCGATTATACCCAATATTTTTTCTTCAATTCTTTCCTTTTCTTTTCTTCTTTTTTTTTATTTAATACCCATAATATATACTTTAACTATACACGTCGATAATAAACAAAGTGTAAGGTACAACCATGACAACATTAAAATATTATGCCACGGCACACCTTTATTTCTATTGTGTGATTATGTGTGAGTGTGTGTGTGTGTGTGTGTGTGTGTGTGTGTGTGTGTGTGTGTGTGTGTGTCTGTGTGTATAAACACACCCATATATATTTTTATAAAAATAAAAATATATAAAAATGCTTAATTTGTTAGTCATTTTTCGTACAAAAATTAAAGAAAAATATATACATATATATATTTTTTTTCTTTTTTTTTCAAATTCGATTATGTCCAATCTTTTTCTCATTTGGTTATTTTCTTTATTCTTATTTTTTTTAATACACACGCATAAGATTAATAATATAAGATATATACACATACATATATATTTATATATCGATGTAAATAAAAAAATATATATACATACGTATGTACTTTTTGTTCAAATTCGATAATATCCAACTTTTTCTTATTTTTTCTTTTTCTTTTTTTTTTTTTTTTTTTTTTTTTTTTTTTAAATACAAACACATAAGATTTACTTTAACTATACACGTCGATAATAAACAAAGTGTGAGGTACAACCGTGACGACATTAAAGTATAGTACAGCGGCACACCTTTAATTCTAGTATGCGTACTATATATTTATATATATATATATATATATATATATATATATATATATATATATATATATGTATGTATATATACATACATACACATATACACACACTGAACCACACATACGTATATACATATATATTTATATAAACTGTTGTTGATTGTAACACGTAAGAGAACTATGTATTACATATCGGTCTTTATATACCTACATACGCCTATATCAGAAACTTTTCCTTAAAGACCTCGTAAACATCAATGCGTTAACTTGCCTTGTTAATTCTCTCTCTCTCTCTCTCTCTCTCTCTCTCTTTCTCGTGTTCTCTCGTAATCTCTATCCGTCTTTGTCTATCTATTAACACAGATAATAATCGAATGGACCAAACTCGTCGAAAAATCCACTTCATCGAGTTATCGACCTTTCGAAAGTCGATTTACTACTTACTACGTAAATTCAACGATAAACTCGCATGACTATTTTTCTTTTTTTTTTCTTTTAAATAAAAAATTGTTTACGTTAATACGTCCATTTAATATCGCATTGTCTCGTTAATAGGATTAATATACCGGGTGTCTCGATGATATATACCGCGGGATAATTGTGACGATTCTTTATAAACGTCGATTTGAGGGAAAATAATTGTTTTATTTAAATTTTGGGACGAGGGGCAGGGAGGATGGGGGAAGGGCAATGTTACATAAGATCCGAAGAGAGTTCTTTTCAAGGTCGTTGTGTTTAAGATTTCAAGGACATTGATGCTCTCTTTTCCTTTCTTTCTTTATTTTTTTTTTGGTATAATCAATATACTTGAATTGTTATTATATCATAGATTGCGAGTAACAAATTAAAAGAAAATATACATATATATATGTATATATATTTATATAGGGTGTTTCAATAAACACGCATAATTAAAAGATATTTCCGTTGATTTAAGTAATGGTAAAAAATTGTAGAGGAAGAAGATGTATGATTTGAATTAGTCGATCTTATGATTGAGAGAATGTTGTTTTCAAGGTCGTAGCTTTCTAGATTTCAAGGTCATCGATGAATGTTTCAAACGGATCAATGTATTTGTATTATCGTTATATTAAAGATCATAAAAAATATATATATATATATATATATATATTATTATTAATTTTGATATATTAATATATCCATTGATATATATATAAATATCCGTTAATATATACTCTACACATATGTACAGAAATGTAGAGAGTTTCAATAAACTATATTGCGTATTTGAAATATCTTTGTTACTTTTTACGATACGATAAAATCTTGGAGGAAAAAAAATTATTTTGATTGAAAATAAGATACATTTTTAATTATGATAATATATTTTTTTTTTCAAGGTCATTTCATGATGAAAACATTGAATCATCGATAATCTGTTATTTTTTTTTCATGTACATATATCTGCATAAAAATATGTGTATATATATATATATATACATATAGATTCATATATACATACGTAGTATATAATAATTTATATATATATATATATAAGTTTAATAAAGTGAAATATTTGGATGTTTGTTTATTTGATTGTGTGTGTGTGTGCGTGCGTGCGTATATATAAATTTTTAAATAAATTATTCTGGTACGAAGTATTTTAAATTAAATTTTTTGTTTTAAATTAAACATATAATGGTATATACATACATACATACATACATACATATATATATATATATATATATATATATATATATATATTAATTTGTTTACATTATGAAATAACGAATTCAACGACATATATATCTACTACTGTTAATTTTGATAAAATAATATATACATTGAAATATACTCCACACACACACACACACACACACACACACACACACATATATATATAATTAAACCATTAATACTAACAATACAATTTATACTATTTATATGAATGTAATAATCGCATATATATTTATATATATATATATATATATATATATATATATATATATATATATATATACGTGGAGTATATTTCAATGTATATATTAATATATCAAAATTAATAATAGTGCATATATATGTCATTGAATTAGTTTTTTCATAATATAAATAAATAAATAAATAAATAAATATATATATATATATATATGTATATATAAATATATACATATATGTATGTATATACATAACGAGCAGCCGATTTTATTCTCCATCACAAAGAAGAAGTTGAAGTAGAGGAAGAAGAAGAGGAAGAAAAAGAAGAAGAAGAAGAGTTTGTAACGACCTTCGACGGAATCCATGAGACGTTCAGTCCAACCAACCAACCAACCAACCAACCCACCTACAACCAGCTAGCCAGCAAGTCGACCGATATCGGCCGACATGGTCGGCCCTTTTTCCCTAAAAATCAGGATAAAACGCTTACCACTCGAGGGCTCTCGAGAGAATATCATTAAGTCACTGTATAAAAGGGTTAATACATAAGAGGAGAGAATGCAACTTCCCTTTCAGAGATTTCGAAAGAAAAAAAAAAAAGAGAAAGAAAAAAAAGATAAGAAAGATATAAAAAATAAAAGTATACTTTAACGAAAAATCGATCCATTAATTTGAATGTTATATATGTATAATAACGAATGTCTATCTTACAGATAAATATATAATATTTTGGATATTGACAAAATATAGTGTAATATATCGACAGTATTTATGGTAGAAATTATACATTTGTATTAATTGTATTTATTTAATAAATGGTTTAATTTTTGTACATATATGTGTGTGTGTGTGTGTGTGTGTGTGTGTGTGTGTGTGTGTGTGTGTGTGTGTGTGTGTGTGTTTGTATAAAGACATACAATAATTGGGCGAAAATAAATTCCAACTAGTGCGAGTGTGTGTGTGTGTCGAATTAGATCATTAATACAATCAATACGATTTGTATGGTATACAAATACCATAAATACAATTAATATACTACAGATATCGATATACACCGACACTCACACACACACATATTGATATTTATTATATTATTATTTTAGTATATTATTAATTTTATATATATATATATTATTTTGTTATGATAGTGATTTTGTATGTAAATAAATAAAATTAAATCAATGACAGTATCATAAAAATTGATGTAATATAAAAATGCTACGAATATAATTAATATACTATACTCTCTCTTTCTCTTTCTATCTATCTATATATGTATATATATATATAGTATTGTTATATTATGAATTTTATTTATATATATATATAAACATATGTCATGTTAACATATATATATATATATATATTATTTTGTTATGATAGTGATTTTGTATGTAAATAAATAAAATTAAATCAATGATAGTATCATAAAAATTGATGTAATATAAAAATGCTACAAATATAATTATATATAATATATATATATATATATATATATATATATATATATGTAAATGGATTAAGTAAACAATGTCTTTGCATGCCAGTATATATATTCACATATATCTGTTATATAAATGTTTCCTTTATATACGTATACGCATATACGTTTTTGTTTTTTTATTCATTTGAATTATATAAATATATAAATTTACATATATATATATATATATATATATATATATATATATATAATACATGTATATGTATAAATATAAATATACATATATATACATATATATATATATATATATTTATATATATATATATATATATATATATATATATATATTTATATGTTTTGTAGACATACATATAAGTAGATTAAGTGAAGGGTGTATTTATGTGTATATATATACATATATATACATATATGCATATATATATATATATATATATATATATATATATAGAGAGAGAGAGAGAGAGAGAGAGAGAAGGAGAGAGATTAAAGTGTATGGTTGGTTTTGTATGGATCTACATAGTATACACAAGTACATAGACGCATGGGGGCGTAGATATGGGTGCGCCCGTGCCTTTACCCAGCCACAAGGCACGAGAACCATTATTTCATATTTCATTTTGTAGATTTCAAGTGTGGAGGAGCTGGTAAACCCGCAGGACCTCGGAAAGGAGAGATGTCGAGAAGAGTATGTGTTAGAGAGAGAGAGAGAGAGAGAGAGAGAGAGAGAGAGAGAGAGAGAGACAGAGAGATTGAGAGAATGAATGAGATAGAGAAAGAGAGAGAGAGAGAGTAAGAAAGAAAGAGAAAGAGAGAGAGAGATAGAGGAAGGATGAAAAGAGATAAAAAAAGGATTAAGTCTTCCTGAAAGACCTTTCTTCGGTCGCCTGTCGTCTTTTTTATTTTGTCCATCTTCTCGTTTCTTTTTCTTCGTTTAATTCTTTTTTTTTTTTTATTTGTTTTTCCTTTCGTCCCATCCTTTTTCACTCCCCATTCGCCACCTTTTATTTCATTTCCTTCTTTAGGAGCCGGTCTGTCTTTAAATTTTCTAATCTATTTCGACTCCGTTCTGTCTCTTTTCTTTCTTTTTCTTTTTTTCATTCTTTTATTGTTTTCTGTTTTCTCATGTTCTTTTCGATTTCAATTATTCATACGTTCGTTCGTTCGTTCGTTCGTTTTTTACTCTCGAGTTCGGCCTGTTTCATTGTCTTTTTTGTTTATATTTCGTTCCTTTTGTTATTATATTTTATTTTATTTTTTATTTATTTATTTATTCTTTTAATTATTTATTTGTTTTCTCATAGATCTCTTTTCTTTACTGTGTAAATTTTGTTAGTACAGATGAAAGTAAAATTGGATAAAATTATAAAAGATTTGATAAACACGTGGAATTAAATATTAGTATAGAAAGGATATAAGCATATACTGTTTATATACTATACTTTGTATAAATGATTAAGTATTATGCTATATAAGATTGAATAGAAATTTTAATACACACACACACACACACACACATATATATATATATATATATATATATATTATTTATATATTAAATAATGTGTGTGTGTTTATATATTTATTTTACTATTTTTATAATAAATATATATATAATAGAATATCAATAATATAAAAATATAAAATAATACATATATATGTATATTATTTATATATTAAAAAATGTATTTATATATTTATTTTACTATTCATATAATAAATATATATGATATAAAAATACAAAACAATTAATATATATATATATATATATATATATATATATATATATATATATACTTATATTATTTATATATTGATTAAAGTATTTACATATGTATTCTTTTTTGTTATATAATAAATAAATAATATATATATATATACGTATATATTATTTAAATATTAATTAATGTATCCACATATTTATCTTATCAAAACATATAGAAAATATATATACAATATAAAAAAGAAAAAATGAGATAATACACCTTAATACTTTTTTTATATATTTCCTTTCCTATGTTTCCATTTCTAATCAAATTACCACGAATAATCCCGTAGGAACCATAACTCTAGGTAGAAATAAGAGACAAGTACAATTTAAATATCCAAAGATAACTTTTCTAACTCTTTACCAGCCAACCAAGTTAACTCAATTTAATATTCTTGGGGTTTGCTTCTTGTAAGGACACAAACAAACAAACACACACACACACACACACACATATATATGTATATACATAAGGTGATTCATCATCACACCCGCGCAATCGCGTCCCACCGTGATGTCCTCGTTAAGTATTCTAATGGCCTGCGTGTACCTCTAATTTACCCCGCTCTCTCTCCTTCTCTCTCTCTCTCTCTCACGAGAAAACGGCTACCATCGCTATACCACCCCCTCCACCCCACCTTCCCACCCTCCTACCAAACCGCCATCCCCCATACCCCATTCCCATAATTCCGCCATTACCCCACCCCGTCGAACGACTTCATTAATTTCGATGTTTTCGGAAGTAGGTGTGGAACGAGAGAGAGAGAGAGAGAGAGAGAGAGAGAGAGAGAGAGAGAGAGAGAGAGAGAGAGACAGACGGACGGAGGCACCAGACAGAGATTACATTCAATTTGTATTTTCACCATCTCTCTCTCTCTCTCTCTCTCTTTCTATCTTTCTCTTTTTCTTCATCTTTCTCTCTCTCTCTCTCTTTCTCTCTTTCTCTTGTACTATCTCTTTCTGTCTTCTTTAGCTGTATCTTTGAACAAGAAAGAGAGAGACAGACTGAGATTACATTGGGTTGTATATTTCTTTCTCTCTCTCTCTCTCTCACTCTTCTCACTATCTCTCTCTCTCTCTCTCTCTCTCTCTCTCTCTCTTTCTGTGTTATTCAGTTGTTTCTTGAATGAGAAAGAGAGAGAGCGAGAGAGAGAGAGACACACATAGAGATTACATTCAATTTGTATCTTTCTCTCTCTCTCTCTCTCTCACTTTGTTTGCTGTTCGAGCGGTGTTTTTGTCTCTTCTTATTTCATTGAAGAAAATAATAGAGAGAAAGATATATATATATATATATATATATATATATATATATATATATATATATATATATATAATGTTATCATGACATCTTGGACAAAGATAGAAAGAAATAAGGATCGATGCAAATGAAAGAAATATAATTATTGAATAGTTATAATTATAATAATAATAATATTAATGATAATAATAATAATAATAATAATAATAATAATAATAATAATAATAATAAAAATATATATAAATAATTAATGTAATACAAATAAATAATAATTAATATATACGTATAAATAGTAATAATAATAAGTATTTTAATTAATAATAATAACAATTATTGTAATAATCATTACTATTATATAATATACGCGTTCTGTCAGTAATACATGTAAGCATTTTATAATTCATGATAATATTATTTACTATTTCTTTTCATATAAAATTTTTCATATGAAATTTTATATGTGAAGAAATTCCTTTCGGAAAAATTTATTGTTTACTTGATGAGTTTTTTAAACGATCAGTAAAAGTTTTCAATTGAAGTTTCCAAAAGAAAAAGAAACGAATGAAAATGAAATTGTAATGTAAGAAATTAAATAATGAAATTGAAATTTAAGAAATTAAAGTATGAAATCAAAATTGAAAACAATTAAAGAATGAAATTGAAATTTATGAAATTAAAGAACGAAATTGAAATTTATGAAATTAAAGAACGAAATTGAAATTTATGAAATTAAAGAAATAAATTGAAATTTATGAAATTAAACAACGAAATTGAAATTTATGAAATTAAACAACGAAATTGAAATTTATGAAATTAAAGAACGTAATTGAAATGAATGAAATTAAAGAATGCAATTTAAATGGACGATGATGCGTTAGAGCGATTTGAAATTCGCGCGCTTATCGTTAGACTAGATGGCGGGACGTGCGCGCCGGTCTAATCAATCGTTCGCGAGTGGAGCAGTGGTCACTCGCAGTTTCACTCCCCACTCTTCGCGAGTTATCGCGTCAAATTGTTCAAGCGTCCTCGTCCTAACCTCTTTTATCAAAATACTTTTAGTTTGAAGTCCTTTGTTTTCTCTCGACCGACTTGTAAACATTAAAAACGTCTCGTAACATTAAAAAAAAAAAAAAATATATATATATATATAGATATAGATATAGGTATAGAAGAGGTTATGTTTCGAGCCGACATACTCGGTACAAAATATTCGTTAAAGAATTATATCATCAAGGATCGGATAATATGACAATAATATGACAGAAAGGTTTGCTCGAGGAACTAATTAATCAAAAAATTAACGAGGGTGAATCTACGAGGAGGATCGTTATACCTCAGGTATATGTCGGTATAGTGATCGTTCCTTTTTATCGAGCTTACAACGTCGTTCCTACGAGCAGTTTAATTTTACGATTAAATCTCATCGAGTTTGACATCCACGTTAAAGAAACTCGATGAACTATTAATGAACGAGCATCGATCGAGGAA
Source organism: Dolichovespula saxonica (assembly GCA_911387935.1). Taxonomy (NCBI): domain Eukaryota; kingdom Metazoa; phylum Arthropoda; class Insecta; order Hymenoptera; family Vespidae; genus Dolichovespula; species Dolichovespula saxonica. The sequence continues at coordinate 3,894,062 of OU427009.1, forward strand.
ACGAAGAGATCGAATTTGATAATCTTTAGGTTATGTTGATGTCCGTGTTAAGCAATGATGGTAAGAAAAAGAGAAAGGAAAAGAGTAAAGTTTGATAGTAAATTTTTAACGATCATTGGCGAAAAATGAACAGTCGAATCCGACTTGACCTTCGTTAATGTCCTAATGCGTTTATCGTTGATCCCGTAACCAACTAGAAACTTGTTATCGGTCTCTAGGACGACCGACCAAGGTCTCAAGATTTTTTTGAAGAAGTAGAAGGGACAGTAATCAATCCTAAAACTGGAGAACGAGCGTGATGATAGCGAAGCGAAATCGAAACGTTTATATCATAGATAAGTCCGTCAAAAAGGTGACAATTTTAAAGGTTAACGAGCCGGTCTCTTTTAGATCGCCGTCTTAGGCTCGGGCAGTTGAATGAACAGAGTTTAAAAGTCGACATTAGAGAGAACATATGAGAGGTCAAAGCAGTGAATAAACGTCGTCGAAGAACGCGATAGTCGAAAGAAGAATTGTAATCCTGACAGGATTGACGAAACGTACGATGATACAAGCATGATTACCGAAGAAGTTTTGGAGGAAGGAGTTTGGACAGCTGACTGTATCGAAGACCAGTTATCAGTACAAAATTAATAAAAGACGCGTGATATATCCTATAGAATATGGACGAGCAAAAACGATGGATGGCAAAACTGTCAAACGTTTGATGCAAAAGCTTACATCCTCGAGGACGAAAGAAATGGGGAAATTCGATTGGAGATAATTAAATACGTTAACATCATCTCATTCCTCTTTCCATGCACTATTTTCATTCTTCGGTAAACTCCTGGAATTATGAAAAATGGAAGAACGAAATTTGCATTGAAGAAATCGAAGAACGAAATTTAATCTTTTATTTATTTATTTATTTATTTATTTATTTATTTATTTTTTTTCATAACTCGCTCGACGTAAAATTCGTTGCAATCTTCGTTTAATTTCGATCGAGTAATTTTCATCGTCTTTGTTCTTGAAAATTTTCATTCGATTTGATTTAATTTTAATTTTAATTATAATTTTAATTATAATTATAATTTTAATTTTAATTTTAATTTTAATTTTTCGGAGGTGCCATAGCAATTTCAATTTGTTTTTCTTTTTTCTTTTCTCTCGAAAAGTTCCTCATTCGACTATACTTTTTACGATAAAAAGTCCGTCGCAATTTCGTTTCGTAATTGAAAAAATTCCCTTTCGCGATTACGGTCCGTCTCGTTTTACAGAAAATTTTGCCACAATTTCGGTCCATTTCATCTTTCAATTAATAACAATCCCACAATATAATTTCATTCGATTTCATTCTTCAGAAACATTTATTGTTATATACTTTTCGATTTCATTCCACGGACGAGTCCAATGAAAATTCGTTTATAATCCTACGTAAAATTCATCGAAAATTCTTTTAGCCATAACAAAAAGATTCTTCATACGAAGTTACTTCCGAAGAAAATTAATTTCATTTATAAAAAAAAAAAAAAAAAAAAAAAAAAAAAATCAATTTCATAATTCCTTAACAAAATTAATCCCAATTAATTTCGTTGCTTCGCACAAAAGAGATTCGTTTCATTTCGTTACATTTTTTTTTTTTTTTTTTTTTTTTTTTTTTTTTTTTTTTTTTTTTTTTTTTTTTTTTTTTTTTTTTTTTAAATTTGAAGAGAAAGAAGAAACCATCCCCCTTCCATAAAAAAAATCAATACGTTAGAAAATCACGAAATTTCTCGTTGAAAAGTTTTTCCAGATGAACGATCACGTATATATCTCTCTCTCTCTCTCTCTCTCTCACGAAGATATTAAAATTGTCGATTTGTCGAAATTTTTACATTGGATAAATCAAAAAAAAAAAAAATAAAAAGAGAAAAAAAAAGAAGAAAGATATTTGTCAATATATCTCGATAAATACCATGCAACTTTCACGAAAAATTTCACGGTAGATCTTTGATCTTGGAAGAAAATCTTTCGATAGATCTGGCACACGAGAAGAGGTGCTGACATTTTCCAGAAAATTTAACCTCTCTTTTTTTCTCTCTATCTCTCTCTCACACACACGTCTAATTAACGATTCCAAGTTGATTTACGCAAACACCTGGGGCTAATTTATGTGACCGGCCTATCTTTGATTTAACAAACCGTTTTCTTCCTCATTTCTTCTTCTTCTTCTTCTTTTTATTCTTCGTCTTCGTCTTCTTCTTTATGCTTGTCGTGCAAACTTTCGAAGAATTTTCGTTTCACGTTCTTTCGACTTTACGATCGTGCATGGCGTGTCCCATATATTTAACTCGTCGTAGAAGTATTTAACTTGTTTACTTACTTACGTGACATTTTCTTAATTCAACGTGAAACTTCTAACAAACGGCCCGTTTAAATTTTATACTGAATTTAATTACGCGAATTTTTCTTTTTTCTATTTTTTCTTTTT
>OU427009.1:3901513-3904013 GCA_911387935.1 Dolichovespula saxonica
TATTGTAGTATTATCGAAGTATGATCGATAATTTATAAACTCTGTTCGATATTATTATATAATAGAATAAGTATTGTACATATATAAGTACATATATAAATATGGTATATATATATATTTATATATATATATATGTATGTATGTATGTATGTATATATGTATATTGAAATTTTATATTAGATAAGAGTGAATTCGATTTCATTGGATGAATTTAATAGAACGTTTCGATCGTTACGTTAAATCGATCGATCGATCGATCGATCGATCCCGTCTCTTCCTGGATCGATAAGAGTTATTATAGTTTCGCGATTGGTTTTAATTTTCGTTGCTAGTACGTGTGCCGTCTATCGTATGCGTGCATGTATATTAACAAATCCGAAGTATTATACGTGCGATTATATTTTTAGAGAATATATTATATCTCTCTTTCTCTCCCTCCCTCTACTCCTCTCTATCTGTCTTTATTTTATTTTATTTTATTTCTTATTTTCATATTTCTGTCTTTATCTCTCTTTTTCTTTTTTATTATATGTCTATCCTTATCTATTTATTTCTCTCTCTCTCTCTCTCTCTCTCTCTCTCTTTCTCTGTCTCTGTCTCTCTTTTATTTAATTTCTATATTTCTATCTCTTTTCATCCTTCATCTTATCTCTCTCTCTTTCTCTTTTATTTAATTTGTATATTTCTATCTCTCTTCATCTTGCAACTTATCTCTCTCTGTTTTATATTTAATTTCTATATTTCTATCTCTTTTCATCCTTCATCTTATCTCTCTCTCTCTCTTTTATTTAATTTGTGTATTTCTATCTCTCTTCACCTTTCATCTTCTCTCTCTCTCTTTCTTTTACTCTCTTTTGTTTAATTTCTATATTTCTGTCTCTCTTCGTCTTTCATTCTATCTCTCTCTCTCTCTCTCTCACTCTCTCATTTTTATTTAATTTATATATTTCTATCTCTCTTCATCTTTCATCTTATCTCTCTCTCTCTCTTTCTTTTACTTTCTTTTGTTTAATTTCTATATTTCTGTCTCTCTTCGTCTTTCATCCTATCTCTCTTTCTCACTCTCTCATTTTTATTTAATTTCTATATTTCTATCTCTCTTCATCTTTCATCTTATCTCTCTCTCTCTCTCTCTCTCTCTCTCTCTTTCATTTTCTGTCACGCGCACATACACAGTACCTTTTTATTTTCATTCATCGATCCGTCCAAAATGATTAGAAACGTACTACACTTTTGTTTACCAATAAATCTCGACGTCCCGTATACAAACATTTGCTTATTGCGTTTCAATGAAGAAATAATCGGTACTTAAATTGAACCCAATTTAAATAACAACCGTTAACGCACAAATTTTTCCCAATAAAAAATTTTCTCCCATAATCGCTATGAACACACAATCCCACCGATCGATATTCGCATAAAATAAAAACTAACGCCGTCAAACCTCCCCTCCCCTCCCGCCACCGTCGTACAAGATTTACTCCCGTAATTAAAGTCAAAAGTCCCGCGGGATAAAGTTTTCTAGCCGCACGAGATACTCTCCCGTAATTGGAACGAAAAATCTCCACGAAACGTACTCGCATGACGCGTAAAATAAAATCCTCGCTCAACCCCCTCTCCCCCCTATAAAAGATTCTCTCCCATAATTGCGACCATAAAGGAAAAAAAAAAAAGAGAGATCCCACAGGACTGATTGGCATTCGACTCGAAACAACAACCGATAGAATATCTTTCTTTTCATATTATTTTGTATTATTTTATTTTTTATAATTGGAAACAAAAATTCCTGCGACGAGTGAAAAGAAAATCCCTTCCCCCCTCCCCACCAATTAAATTCCTACCCCGTGGATGATTTTCTCCCATAATCTTTTAATGAAAATCCTTCTTCCACCCCTCCCCGCACCCCACTTCGCGCCACTTTAAACAAGATTTCCCCTTGCGACGTATGCTTTTATTTCTTTCTTTTTTTTTTTCACACGCAAGATTTTTCAAAGATTTTTTCCAAGACTCTTCGAAGAGATCTTTCGAAGATTTTTGTTACGAGATTTTTAATGATTTTTTTCTTCAACAAAATCGGGATTTTGTCGGGACAAAATCCCTTAAAGAAAAGTGGTATAACGCATGAGGGATAATTCATAGATAAAAAAAAAAAGAAAAAAGAAAAAAAGATGAACGAGAAAAAAGAGACACCGCCGTTCAATCGCGATTGAAAAGGAAAGGTCGCGCGAGAGAAAAAAGAAAAAGAAAGAAAAAAAATATTACAAAATTACAGCAACATAATATCCCGATAAAATGTCTCTCGGGCCGTTCGTGGAAGGAAGAAGAGAAAGATCCCATAAAAAAAAAATAAATAAATGAAACAAATAAATAAAAAAATGAAGAAGAAAAAAAATTTGTCCGTATCGAACGAAACGATCGCGAATACGAAATTTCCCCTCCTTCTCCTCCTCCTCCTCCTCCTCCTCCCTCCTCTTAACCCTTTACCCCATGATCAAATGGG
>OU427009.1:3906513-3909013 GCA_911387935.1 Dolichovespula saxonica
GAATACGAATGTAGAAAATCTGGGAGGGGTCGATGCAGGATGTGAGCCGTGTAAGATGAGGATGAAGAGTAGGAAGAGTCAGGGCCATGAAGAAGAAGAAGAAGAAGAAGAAGAAAAGAAGGAGGAGGAGGAGGAGGAGGAGATGGAGGTGGATGAGGACGTGTATGATGATGACACGAGAGCAAACGACGACAAGGGAATATTTTGTATAGGACTTTAATAGATTATCATTGTGGATTTGTTTTTTCGTTTTGTTATTTGCTTTTTTTTTGTTTTGTTTGGTTTGTTTTATTTACTTCTTTTGTCATTGTATTATATATCGGTATTCGCGTGTGACATTTGTTCCGGGGTTTTCTCTCTTTTTTTTTTTTTTTTTTTTTTTTTTTTTTTTTTTTTTTTTTTTAAGTAAAAGTATTGCAATTCGTTTGGAATGTGGAATCTTCAAGAAAATTCGTTGTAATATTATTATGCATATTTATATATATATATATATAATACTTCTTATTATTATTTTATTTTTATTATTATATTTATTATATTTATTATATTTATTATTATTTTTATTATTATATATTTTATATTATTTTATTTTTATTATATATATATATATATAATAAATATAATAACAATAATCTATTATTATTTAACATTGTTATTTTATATGTGTATTATTAACATTATTTGAGTTTCTTCTTTACACACATAGCACACACACATACACACACACACACAAACATATATATATATATATATATATTTTATATTAATTATATTATTTAATCTGATTTTATTGTAATCTCTTTCTGTCTCTCTCTGTCTCTCTCTCTCTCTCTCTCTCTCTCTCTCTCTCTCTCTCTCTCTCTCTCTCTCACTTTCTCTTACTCTTTCTTTCTTTGTATCATCGTCACTCTGTCTCACTGATTAAATATTACTAGAATCAATTAAAATTTCATTTTATTACAAATAATTCTCGGTAGTGTGTTTATAAAGAAATTCGTCAATAATTCATAGCATGTATTTACGAAAATATTCGTCGATGAATCACTATTTGTGTCTTTACGAAGAAATTCACCGGTGATTCAGGATTTTAATTCACTAAAAAAATGAACATTCATTAATGAAATATTCACCTAATTATTACAAATTTTAAATTACTGATTCATTTCATTACACATACATGTATATATACATATACAATACATTCATATATATATTTATATATAATTATATATAATTATATATATATAATTATATATATATATATAATTTTATTATATATATATATATATTTAGTTATATATTAATATACTATATGCATATTAGCTCTAAGGTGAGCGAACTATACTTATATTTTGATTCGCGGAACGGCTATCTATGGTGAACCATCGGAATATAGCTCGAACATGATCTTAATTAATTATCTACCGTTTTATGTACACACACACATGTATATATATATATATATATATATATATATATATATATATATATATAATATATATACGGGTATATATAGCTTCGATGGCGATTAAATTCTACAATACCGATCATATATATATATATATATATATATATATATATATATCGTAAAATAGATAATAATAAATATTACTCGTAAACACACACACATATATGTACGTACAAATAAATAAATAAATATATATATGGTGTCCCATAAATTTTTTCCTTTTTTCTCATAGTCATTCATAGCGCGGCGCGGAAAAAACTTAGGGGACACCCTAATAAATGTATATAATTATATAATAATATATAAATTCATTTACAAGTATCAATATAATCGATTAATGATTAATGCATCGATTATAAATTTTTTCCATAACTTCCCCATAATCAGACACTTCTTTCGACATCGACCCAATCATTCCCCATGTATCTATGTTCAAAAATTATTGTCCTATTGTTCCATAAAATATATCATTGACGAACATCGTCGTAGACATAACAAAATCATTGATTCATTAATTCGTAGACTCTCGAGCATCGACAAAATTTGTTTTTCACGACGAAATCATTGATCGATTAATTCGTAGACTCTCGCGCATCGGCAAATTTTGCTTTTCCACGACGAAATCGTTGATTAATTACTTCGTAGATTCTCATGTCGACAAAATCGTTGATTAATTACTTCGTAGATTCTCATGTCGACAAAATCGTTGATTAAATCATTACGTAGATATCTACTACGTATAAAAATCATTCGATAGATACAACGAAATCATTGACGTCATGATTGAAATCATTACGTGATCATTTTCATATATCACGTAAAATCGACAAATTCAATTCAATAAATGTTCCAATGAGAAATAGATCGATCGATCGATCCATCGATCTCATTCTATCGTAGACACGAAGAAAATCGAGAGGGGTGGAAAAAAAAAAGAATTTTTCGCCACAAAAAAACCAAACCAATAATAATAATAATAATAATAATAATAATAATATTATTATTATTATTATTATTATTATTACTATTAAT
>OU427009.1:3920804-3928304 GCA_911387935.1 Dolichovespula saxonica
GAGAGAGAGAGAGAGAGAGAGAGAGAGAGAGAGAGAGATGAATATCAAGAGTGAGTCGAATGAAATATGAATAACAAAGGATAAATAAATAACGAACAAAATGGATAAATGAAAAATGAATGAAATGAAGGATAATTAAAGGTGAGTTAAATTAAGAATGATTGAAATTAATAGTAATCGTACGAATTCTATTTCATCGAATACTCTTTTATTATTGAATGTAAACAATATTTAATATTAGATAAAAATAAATTTTATATGTATATATATATATATAAAATTAAGATTGGATTGAATAATATGTATTGTTTAAAATTTCTAACAAATATTCGATGGAAAATTATGTTATATATAAAAACTATGTTTTATATATATATTAGGGTGTCCCATAAGTTTCTTCCTCTTTTTTGATGAGAAATGAATACACGATACGGAAGAAATTAAGGGACACTATAATATATATACATACATATATATATGAACTATTCAACTATATATCTAATTGTTTACTATATGTCTACTTGCACATATATGTCTAATTGCTAAGAAATAATTTTCAATCGCGAATCATTACATTACAAAAAATACTGTACGTTATTAAAAAATAAATCTCAATTTTTAACCCGTTTAGAAAAACAAATACGTTCCTGTAAGGTTGAATTGAATCAAGTCAAATCAAGTCGAGTCAAGTCAAGTCAAGTTGAGTCGAGTATAATCAAGTCAAGTCAAGTCAAATCAAGTCAAGTCTAATCAAGCGGACTCAAGTCGAGTCGAATCGAGTCAAGTAAAATCAGGTTAAATCGTGTCGAATCAAGTCGGGTCCTATTAATTTGAGTAAAAATTGAATAAAGTCGAGTCAAAATCGAATCAAGTCGAGTTAAAATCAGGTTAAATCGTATCAAATCAAATCAAGTCGAGTCGAGTCGAGTCCCATCAATTCGAGTCAAAATCGAATCAAGTCGAACCAAGTCAATTAAAATCATGTCAAGTCGTCATCAAGTCAAGTCAAAATCGAATCAAGTCGAGTCAAAATCAGATTAAATCGTTTCAAATCAAATCAAGTCGAGTCGAGCCGAGTCCCATCAATCCGAGTCAATTTGAATCAAAATCGAATCAAGTCGAATCAAGTCAATTAAAATCATGTCAAGTCGTCGTCAAGTCGAATCAAAATCGAATAAAGTCAAGTCAAAATCGAATCAAGTCGTCGTCAAGTCGAATCAAAATCGAATAAAGTCAAGTCAAAATCGAATCAAGTCGAGTCAAAATCAGGTTAAATCGTGTCAAATCAAATCAAGTCGAGTCGAGCCGAGTCCCATCAATTCGAGTCAATTTGAATCAAAATCGAATCAAGTCGAATCAAGTCAATTAAAATCATGTCAAGTCGTCGTCAAGTCGAATCAAAATCGAATAAAGTCAAGTCAAAATCGAATCAAGTCTTCGTCAAGTCGAATCAAAATCGAATAAAGTCAAGTCAAAATCGAATCAAGTCGAGTCAAAATCAGGTTAAATCGTGTCAAATCAAATTAATTCGAGTCGAGCCGAGTCCCATCAATTCGAGTCAAGTCGAGTCAAAATCGAATCAAGTCGAATCAGGTCGAATCAAGTCAATTAAAATCATGTCAAGTCGTCGTCAAGTAGAGTCAAAATCATGTCAAGTTGTCGTCAAGTCGAGTCAAAATCGAATCAAGTCAATTAAAATCGTGCCAAGTCGTCGTCAAGTCGAGTCAAAAACGAATCAAGTCGAATCAAGTCAATTAAAATCATGTCAAGTCGTCGTCAAGTCGAGTCAAAATCGAATCAGGTCGAATCAAGTCAATTAAAATCATGTCAAGTCGTCGTCAAGTCGAGTCAAAATCATGTCAAGTCGTCGTCAAGTCGAGTCAAAATCATGTCAAGTCGTCGTCAAGTCGAGTCAAAATCGAATCAAGTCGAATCAAGTCAATTAAAATCGTGCCAAGTCGTCGTCAAGTCGAGTCAAAAACGAATCAAGTCGAATCAAGTCAATTAAAATCGTGTCAAGTCGTCGTCAAGTCGAGTCAAAAACGAATCAAATCGAATCAAGTCAAGTAAAATCGTGTCAAGTCGAGTCAAAAACGAATCAAGTCGAATCAAGTCAATTATAATCATGTAAAATCGTCGTCAAGTCGTCGTCGAGTCGTCGTCAAGTTTAGATTAAGCCGAATATAATTTAACGCCATTGTTATACGTTTTAAATCCTTCGGCGACGCATTTGTTTCGGCGTTATCTCCAGGGGCCCTTTCTTCCATGGTACACCATTATAGCGAGATACCGGAGGTTCAGGTACCGATCGGTCGTTGTTTAGGTGGGGCCCCTATTTTCCCCCCTCCACCCTCACTCTCTCTCTCTCTCTCTCTCTCTCTCATTCCTTTACCACCCCCGCTCCCCTTCCCCTTTCAGCACCAGCAACGAACCACTGGGACGAAACGTACACTACCATTCGAAAGAATTTTTTCTCTCTCTCTCTCAATCTCTCTCTCTCTCTCTCTCTCTTAACTTGAACAGAAGTTCTATATAAGATATTCTCGAAACGTAAGAAATAAAGAAACACAAGTCACCATAAGTCGCCACCCGTAAGTATTACTACTGGCACTCGGCCATCCCCCGAAAAAGAACAAGGCGAAGAAAAATGAAAAGAAAATAAAAAAAAAAGAAACAAGAAATACAAAAAAAAAAAACCCAAAAAGAAGAAGAAGAAAGAGAGGTAGAAGAAGAGGAGGAGGAAGAGGAAGAAGAAGGAGAGGAAGGAGAAAGGATTGAAAGAGAGAGAAAAAAAAGAGAGAAAATAGAAGACGAATAAAAAGTAAGAAAGTAAAAAAGATGGAAGGAAGAAAGAAAGAAAGGAAAGAAAAATGAAGCAGGTAATCAGAAGGCACTAAACAACGATACCATGTTGGCAGTTAAAGGGCTCTATCTCTATCTCTCTCTCTCTCTCTCTCTCTCTCTCTCTCTCTCTCTCTCTTTCTCCGTTGTCATTGGTCGTACAACAAACGAAACGTTTGGAAGAAGGTAGGGTGGGGGGGTGGTGAGGACAAACCCTTGGTATTATTTGCAGCAGTTGTCGACATTTGTCGTAGGTGGTCCTTGCGACAGTACGGTATACACACACACATACATATATATATATATATATATATATATATATATAATATATATATATATAGCCATAGAATATATATATATATATATATATCCATAGAATATATATATATGTAATTTGTATGAATGTATGTATATATATACGTATGTATGTAGGTATGTATGTATTATGTATATATATATATATACGTATATATATATGTATATATATATGATATATATATGTATGTATATATATATATGTATATATGTACGTATGTATGTATAATGTATATATGTATGTATAAAGTATGTATGTATGTATGTATATATGTGTATGTATATGAAGAAAAGAAAGGGAAGGCACGTGTGTAGTTTAACATCTAACTGTCTCACTCGCTCTAACATATTTTCTTTATTGTTGTACACGTATCCTTTATCTTTATTTCTCTCTCTCTCTCTCTCTCTCTCTCTCTCTCTATCTCTTTCTCTCTCTTATTCTTACTCCTTAATCTTTTGTTATCCAAGTAACGTGCATGATGTTTTTTCTCTCACTCTCTCTCACAATCGCTCGCTCTCTCTCTCTTTCTCTCTCTCTCTCTCTCTCTCTTTCTCTTTCTTTCTGTTACTACATTTTACTCTCTTTCTCACTTGGATGGTTAGGTAAGGCTTGAAAAGGTATGAGGGAGGGGGGATATTTCAGGACCGTAACTAATTACCGAGAAAACGAGGGAAGAAGGATCCTTGTAAACTACTACTACTACACAACTACTATTATTACTACTACTACTACTATTACTACTATTACTACTACTACTATTACTACTATTATCATCATCACACTCATATACACAGTTTGGTTCACGCTCACAATACTACACCAATACTATACAGTATTACAATACTATGACTACTACTACTATTACTACTATTACTATTACCACTACTATGACTTCTACTACTACTACTATTATTACCACTACTATGACTTCTACTACTACTACTATTATTACCACTACTATGACTACTACTACTACTACTACTACTACTATTAACTACTACTACTATTACTACTACTACCACTACTATGACTACTACTATCACTATTACTACCACTACTATTACTACTACCACTACTATGACTACTACTATTACTATTACTACTACCATTACCACTACTATGACTACTACTATTACCACTACTAATATTATTACCACTACTACTATTAACTACTATTACTATTACTACTATTATTATGTTCGCAATCGTCGAACGTAAGGGTGGGGTGGGGGGGGGGAGGTAGTAAGAGTTAAGATGGCGGAGAGGAGGTTCTAGTCGACAAGGATTTAAACGCGTCACGATCGTTCGAACGACTGCCCGTAGACGAAGCACGTGAGAGAGAGAGAGAGAGAGAGAGAGAGAGAGAGAGAGAAAGAGAGAGAGAGAAAGAGAGAGAGAGAGAGAGAAAGAGAGAGAGAGAGAGAGAGAGAGAGAGAGAGAGAGAACATTTTCCTGGTTTATGGGGCGTTCAACGAGCGAACGTCCACCCCATCGATGGGACTACTTTCCTTTTTTTATTTTTTTTATTTTTTGTTCTCTTTTTCTTCTTCTTCTTCTTCTTCTTCTCCGTCGTCGTCGTCGTGTTGTCCTATCTTCGTACTTTTTCATCATCATCTTCTTCTCTTTTTCTTCTTCTTATTTTTCTTTTGCATCATTGTATATATGTATGTATGTATGTATGTAACCGAACGATGTGGTTCAGAAAGTTTTACGAGTAATGGTGTGTATACGTTTGTTAAAGAATTTACATATTATTCGTTTATCATTTGTACATTTGTAATGTACAAACATGTGTATATATTATTTATATATATATATATTTAATAGTATATGATTTTATATATAATATATACATTTATATACGTTTATGTTTATGTAATGTACATTAAATAACATATACGCTAAATATATTATGTAATTGTACATTTGTAATATTATTTATGTGTATATATTATACATATATATATATATATATATATATATATATATATTTTATGATTGATATAATAAAAAATGTAAATACAATGTAAAAATAAAATAAACATCAATTATATTACACACTACTTTTGTCTTGTATAGATAAAACCCGTAACACTGAACAAAGATCGCAAAGCAGTCAAATAATTTTTGTTCAACTTCACAATTTCCTCTTCCTTTATTCTCTCATTCTTTCTCTTTGATAATGCAATATGATAATATTCTGTTTATATATATATATATATATATATATATATATATATATATATATATATTTAAAATTTTTATTACTATATTACTATGTATCATTATAATTATTATTATATATTATTTAATGAAAAAAGATTTTATTAATTGAAATGAATATATGTATGTTCAAATATGTGTGCGTATTCGTTATAAATAATTCATAAATATTTACCATTAAAAATTTTATATACGTAAATATTATATATTTATATATAAATTAATTAATTTTCTTTTAATAAAAATTGTTCCTTCATTTTGTCTGAAAGATATATTATTAATATTAATAAATATATATATATATATATATATATATATATATATATATATATATATATGTATGTATGTATGTATGCATATTTCTATATATACATGCACATGCATATACATATACACGTAAATGCATACGCGTGCACTCATAATCATATAAATAAATAAATATACATATATATATATATATATATATATATATATATATAAATATACACAGACACATATTTATATATATGTAATATATTCAAATGTAATTCAATTTTTCAAAGACGTTCCGAAGGTTATTTTTTCCTTCTCCTCGCACAGTCAGTTAAAAAAAAAAAAAAAAAGCACTCGACGAACACCTCAAACGAATCGTAAATCGGTTACGAAAGTAAAAAAAAGAAAATAAAGAAAGAAAAGAGAAAGAAGAACAGAATCGAAGGAAATCAATAGATTATTTTCGTCAATTTCAAAAATACTCCTTTCGAAGACCGTCGCCACGGTACGCGTCAATAATAAAAGAATATAAATAAGAAGAGGTAAGAGTGTTAAGGATAAATAAAAAAAAAAAGAAAAAGAAAAACGAGAAGAAAAGAGACGATAGGGAACAACGAAGGAGAAATAGAAAGGAGAGAGAAAATAACGCGGAAGACGTGTGGAAAAGGAAATAAAACAAGATTCAATAAAAAAAAAAAAAAAAATAAAAAAAAGGAAAAAAAAGAAAAAAAAAGACGAAGAGGTACGAACGAACGTACGAAAGATAAAAAAGGACGGGAAATGAAAAACCAAAAAAGTAGACAAAAAGAATGTTAATAAAAAAAAATAGAGAGAGAGAGAGAGAAAGAGATCGAAAAGAAGGGAACAAAAAAAGAAAGAAAAGAAGAAAAAGAAAACAAAGAAGAAAAAGGAGAGAAGAAAGCGAAGAAGGTGAGTGCGTACGAGAAGGTACGAAAGGTTTGAGTTATGATCGAGATTATGGTTAGGGCGAAGGGGTTAAAAGGGTGTACACGGTTGAAGAGTTGAACGTAAAGGGTGGTTTGATGGAGGGATGAAGAGACGGGAGGGGTAGGAGAGGGAGGGGGTTTATAAGCGTGGACGCGTCAATTTTCGATGTTGACATACGTGGGCCCGAAAGCGTCGAGATACGTGAAGGTTATGGTGGATGAGGACGAAGAGGAGAAAGAAAGAGATGGAGATAGAAAAAGGGATGGATAGAGAGAGAGAGAGAGAGAGAGAGAGAGATGGATGGATAGATGGATAGATAGATAGTAGAGAGAGAGTGAGAGAGTGAGAGAGATCACTAAGGATGCAGAGGCACGCGCGTCACCGGATATGAGGCCCACACACGGACAGGATCGACACGTAACGTACGTAAGCGCGCGTGCATCGTCCCTCTCTTTTTATTCTTCTTATTCTTATTGGTATGAATATATATATATATTATATATTGGAGAGAGAGAGAGAGAGAGAGAGAGAGAGAGAGAAAAGACAGAGACAGAGAGAGAGAGAGAGAGAGAGAGAGATAAGATGAAAGATGAAGAGCGATAGAAATATAGAAATTAAATAAAAATGAGAGAGTGAGAGAGATAGAGAGAAATAAGTTGGAAGATGAAGAGAGATAGAAATATAGAAATTAAACAAAAGAGAGTAAAAGAGAGAGAGAGAGAGAGAGAGAGAAGATGAACGATGAAGAGAGATAGAAATATATGAATTAAATAAAAGAGAGTAAAAGAGAGAGAGAGAGAGAGAGAGAGAGATAAGATGAAAGATGAAGAGAGATAGAAATATAGAAATTAAACAAAAGAGAGTAAAAGAGAGATAGAGAGAGAGAGAGAGAGAAGATGAACGATGAAGAGAGATAGAAA
>OU427009.1:3935804-3980804 GCA_911387935.1 Dolichovespula saxonica
GACGCTTAACAAAATTAATATAATATTTTTTTTTTTCCGAATAAAATTGATATCTATAATAAGCTGAATGACTTACCAATGAGGAATCTAATTTATTAAATATAAATAATATCAACGAGTTTTCTTAATTTAGATTTATACAGTCGTCACTTCGGAAATAGAATTGAATTCAATCGCTAAATTACTGGAAACTATTTTGCCCACGTTGTGTTTCGGATCGTGCTACTGCAATTTATTATCGAATGGTGCTACTGTCTGTACTTCGTTAAACAATATAGTTTTTCTTTTTTATTTACCCAGTTATAAAGAACGCACCTTCGTGCCATTTCGAGGATCAATTTAACATCTGCGTACGTTCAAATTTCAGTTGAAGAAAATTTTTTATCGCATCCATTGCGATTGGGACAAACTGGCGGGTAAGCCGGAAATAGCAATACTGGAAAAATATGCGAAATTAAGCAGACTGTGTACGATAATAATCATGGGTATGTGAAATAGTATAAATGTTCGTTAAGATAGTGTGCGTAATGTGAATGTTAATATTCGTGTACCTGTATTTTCAGGATTTTTTTTTCTATATAGTGGACTTTTGATGTTTCCATCAATTCTACGTATCATTCAGTATAACTTTGGTATAATCAGCTACAATGAATTAATTTTACCAATACATTTTGACTATTATATGAAAAATCATATAAGTTATTATCTTGGTTTCTGTCATCTATCCTTATCCATAAGTATAGCATGCCCGATAGGTGTAGCGAACTATTCTATGTTTGTTTCGATAATATTGCATGCTTGTGCACTGTTTGATGTCGTCGTGTAAGTAAACAATAAGAACTATAAGTAAACCGAACGTACAAACTTTCACTAGCGAGTATGCAACACGGAAATTGATTTTTGATTTAATACAGATGGAAGTTAAATGAAAGATTCAAAAAGAACCGTAATAATTTCTATTGCTACATTGAGAATGATAAATTAGTAGACGAAAACGAATGGATTGTGGATATCATAGAATCCCATCAAACTATTATCGAGTATGTATTATATTATGCAAATCAATCTTTAATCATTTATGCAATATGCACCTAAAACTATAATTATTATAATTATTCCCCATTTGTTTTCTTCACCTTTATTTCAAGATTTGCCGATTTAATAAAATTGTTTTACGAGGCAACCAATCTCTTTGAAGGGTTTCTCGCAATACTTTTTATCATGGTAGATTATTTTTATGTAAGTAAAATGTTTGATAAAATGAAGTGTATATCTTTAAAAATATGTTTTCGTTATAAAGAGAAATCGGGATATAGAAAAGAAAATTTCTTTTCAGATATTTCAGGTACTTACTTCTAACATAAACAAGACCGAAAAACTGACAAAGTTTTCCTATGTTGTTGGATCTATGTTCGTAATGTTCGCTTACTGTTATTGTGGGCAAAAATTAATGGATCACAGCAGCAATGTATTTTTAACACTGTTGGTATTTTCGTTGAATACCGAGTCCGTAAATTCGTGCGGTTTTCAAAACGAATTTAATATACGGCTATTATACCATTAAATTGCATTTGTTCATCTATTCGTCCTGTGTCTATAATATTTATCGAATTAGAATAAAAACCATGACATCATTACTATATAGTACGAAAACGCACGTATTTTTAGAGAGCATCATTTTTTATTGTCTCCTCAATTCTCACATATATATAAACGTTTTATATGAGATTATTGAATTTTTACAGTTGTCAAATTCCGTTTTATTCGTTAGCATTGAAGAATCAAAAATTAATGCTTTTTTTGATACTAAGGAGCATGAAAACATGCAATTTATCATTTATGGGAGCAGTAGTAGTCTCTCATAATCTCTTATCTGTGGTGAATGATTTTATACAGATAAATGTATGTAAGAATTTTTACGAAATGCTTTATACTGATTTCAATCTTTCTTTACAGTTGCTACACAAGTCATTGTCCTTCGCTATGATATTATACAATTTGGACTGAATTTATTCGGAGAAAATAACATAGGACGACTGTTGATCAGAGATTATTGTAGGATGGTCGTCGAAACGTCACCATTCTTCTTTTCATATCACGTGTATAAATAATCGTTTTAAACGAATATATTTATATTACTCTTTGGGTTTGTAATAATTTTTACGAGAAAGAGATCTTACCATCGACAGCTAATTTATTTGCAAATTAATTACTTTAAGTAAAACAATTAGTAACAATGAGAATTATTTTTAAAAAATTTTGAAACAATCGTAATAATGCATTATGTTATTATATTAGATTATTAAAATACAATCATTTTTCAACATTTCCGCATTGCCGGTACATATGTTTGTTTGTGTATGTGTTATAAGGTGTGTGTGGAAAGAAACGTTCAAAAGAAAATACTTTAACAACGAACGAATAATAAAACAAAAAAAAATATATTGTATAGTAACACTCCATTTTTTAAAGAGGAAATATTAATACCAAATTTATTCTAAATTTAACGAATCCTAGCTTATTTCAAACTATTGAAGTATTTTCCATGAAATAGAAAAATATAATTTTAATTGAAAAATTATTCTAATAGAAAAGACATGTATTTTCGAATCGATCAATCTTATATCATACCGTTTGAAATATTTGTTTTGATGTCTACAAACCTAAAAGCTGTCTTTTCATATTATAGACTAATGCACGTGTATTTAATACAGATATGTATATATATTTTTTAAACGAACTTCAGAGAACGTTTCTATGACGAAATAATAATTTGCGAATCAGTGCAATTTATTCCTGAACATTCGATTAAAAAAAAAAAAGAAAAAAATTAGCAAGTGATTTAAAAGTAGGTTGTAAGTAATTAAACCAGTACATTTATCAATTTTTGAAAAAACGAAAAGTATTTAAATACCTATTAACGTTCGAATGATTATTTTTAGGCACCCCTTCAGAACGCAGATGATACGTATATCATACTGAAACGTGAAGATTTATACGGATACTTGTTCGTTGAGGTAAATGACAGATCATTCACGTGCGAGAGACAGAAGTGAATTGCGATCGAAGGTGACTCCGAGAAGGGGCGAGTTCGCAACGCGCATGCGCAAGGGATGAAGGGATGAAGTACGGTGAGATGCGAGGAAGGGTATAAGATAATGACTTAATTGTTGGAAAGGGTTGCAGGTGTTTAATCGCGTACAATTTACGAGTAAAAGGGGGAGAAATGTATAGAACTTTATAACACTGTTGCTGTAAGTATCGATTTCGATAGAGTTCTTAACGTTCGCTGGAATAATATTATTGAACGTCGGTAGGTAGAGTATAATTTGAATACTCGATGAAGATGAGCTAACTGAGGGGGTTGAAGTCACTCGATGTTGGGATGTCACTTCAGTCGACAGTATGCCTTCGGAAGAAGAAGACTATATCAACAACGAGTACTATGCTTACAATCTACGGTTATTTCGAATGATTGGCTTATGGGATTATCAGAGATCGTCGATGAAATTCATTTACGTTTGTTTCATTAACTTTATACTAATAATTGCAGCGTTCGAGCAGGTAAGCCTCGTTTGTTTGATCAACGCTTAACCAAATCGATATAATATTTTTTTTTTCTGGAATAAAGTTGATATCCGTAATATACCGAATAATTTACAATCGAGTCATTCTCTTTATTAAATATGAGTAATATCAACGAATTTTCTTTATTTAGATTTATACAGTCGTCACTTCGGATAGAGACATAAATTCTATCGCGAAATTAATGGAAACGGCCATTCCCACATTATGCGCCGGATCGTGCTACTACAATTTGTTATGGAACGGTGCCATTGTCCGTACCACGTTACAAACTGTAGTCTCCTTATTTTCATTTTATTTTTCTGTGTTTTATTTATCCATTTACGAGGAACGCACCCTCGGGTCGTTTTCGAAGGATCAATTTAACATCCGCGCACGTAAAAATTTCAGATGAAGAAAATTCTTCGTCGTTTACATTGCGATTGGAACGAAATGGCGGGTAAGCCGGAATTAGTAATACTGCAGAAATATGCTAAATTAAGTAGGCTGTGTACAGTTATAATAATGTGTATGTAAAAATTTTATACTTACAACGATCACGTCGTATGTTTACAAATCTAAATTTATCGATTTCCTTACGCATTTCAGTCTTTTATTATCTGTACGTTGGATTTTTGATTTATCCATCGTTTCTACGTATCGTTCAGTATATCCTCGGTCTTATAAACTATAACGAATTAATTTTACCAGTTCGTTTCGACCATTTTAGAAAGAATCACATAAGTTATTACCTTTGTCTTTTCATAGAATACGCTATCTTAAGTATATTCTGTACGATAGGAGCGGCAAACTATTCGATGTTTATTTCCGTCATATTGCATGTTTGTGCGCTTTTTAATGTGGTCGTGTGAGTAAACAATTGGAACGATTATTTTTTCCGATAAATAAAAATCGTCGATTCACCGATTAACCAACCTCGATTATTTTATGTCCATTGCAGATGGAGGATCAATGATAGATTCAAAGTTAATCGAGAGAATTGTCATTACAACGTCGATAACGTTTATTTATCGGATGAAAACGATTGGATCGTCGGGATCATCGAATTCTATAGAACTGTTATCGAGTTTGTATCGCATTGTTCAAAATTGCCCGTTGATTTTTTTTTTTTTTTTTATTTTTTTTATGCAATTTGCACCAACGCTTACGATCATTGGAATAATTCGCCTTTCGTTCTTTTTTTCTTTTTTTTTTTTTTTTTGAAACATTCATTCGAAGATTCGTCGATTTGATAAAATTGTTTTACGAGACGACCAATCTGTTCGAAGGTATATTCGCATTGCTCATCATGATGATAGATTACTTTTATGTAAGTAAACGTGATCGATTGGACGATACGTTCGCTGTTAAAGAACGGATAAATATATATATATTTTATTTTTTTTTTTTTATATAGTTATTTCAGATACTTTCCGCTAACGTAAACAAGATCGAAGGATCGACGAAGTTGATTTACGTAATTGCATCCATGTTCGTGATATTCGCATACTTTAATCTTGGACAAAAATTGATAGATCAAAACAACAACGTGTACTTGACCCTGTAAGTATTATAATTGAATACCGATAGGAACCATAATTTCGTGCGGTTTTCAAATCTAATTAAACGTATGCGACGCAAAAATTATGCCACTTTATCATCGAATGGCTCTTCTCTCTGTCCATTGGTCCTTCGTCTATAACAACAACGAATTATTAATAAAAAAAAAAAAAAAAAAAAAAAAAAAAAAAAGACGAAGAATGACGGGATCGATTTAACGACAAATCGATTATTCGCGACGATAATTTTTTTTCTTTTTTTTTTTCTGTAAGAATTCTCTTTTAATTTTTATTTTTTTTTTTTTTCGAAGAGGACAAATAAAATCATCGACGAGGCAACCCAACGAAATTATTATAGCCTAGGAATTCTTCTTGCGTCACGAAAGTATTTCAACAATTGCCATGAAATAATTTATTTATTATAATAAGTATATTTGTAGAACGCTTATCGACGTATTATTAACATTTGATGGAGTTATCACTCTTTAGATTTCATAGGTATAGTTTCAAGCAAATCGAAATATATATATATATATAACATTTTTAAAAATACACACATATATGTGTGTATATATATAATTAAAATATACAATTATATAATATATATAATTAATATAAAAAGTTGTTGTATGGGATTCACTCGACAATCTTCTGAAGTATAGATTATCCAATGGGATACCTTATATACTTATAATTAAATATATAAATATATATATTTATTTATTTATATATCATCATTTTATCAGACATCATTAATTGATTATTTATTATTTATTATTTATTATTTAATATATCGAAAGTATTTGAACGCATCGTACTAAGGCCAAGAATTAATGTAAACAAAGTTCCATTATTTCTGTATACAGTTTAATTATAATTTATTTATAATAAATTTATTATAATTTATTAGTCACTGAACGGTTATCGCGACGAAATATTACGATATTGATCACGTATCCGAAAAGATCTGAAATATATTGAAAGTAAGAGAATATTGAAAGTTAAATAAAGAAATTATTAAATATAAATAGATCTACGATATACATTACGTTACGTCAAAAAATCGAAATCTTAAGGAATTATAAAATATAAATACCGTTCGGGTAGATCAAAGAAATTAACTGAACGAGTAGGAAGACCTTTGATCCGTGAAATAATAATAATAAAAAAAAAAAAAAAAATCCAAAGATTCCTGCTACAGAACTTGCAACGATGGTTAAACAGAACTTCAAGAAATATGTAAATCCAAAATTATGTCGAAGAGTGCTAAAGTGTAAGAATGATTTTCATGTCAGTGTTTCCAAAAGGAAACCATAAATTAGAGACATTCATATAAAATCAAAAACGAGTTTTAAGATAGAAAAAAATCCAAATATGGAGTTCCATATCGCCATATGCTATAGAAAAATTAGTAAAGGAGTATTAATAATCGCTTACAAGACGTCCTAATGAATATTAAAAGCTCAAAAGTTATCCGTTCAAATACTTTTGCGGTTTAAGCAATCATGTTTTTAAGAAATAAATCATAACTATTCTGTATATATATATATATATATATATATATATATATATATATATATATATATATATATTTCGATTTGCTTGAAACTATACCTACATAATCTATATAGTCATACCTCCATCTAATGTTAATAATATGTCGATGAGTGTTCTACAAATATACTTATTATAATTAATAAATTATTTCATGGCAAGTGTTCGAATACTTTCGTGTTAATAAAACCTGCGTCGTTAATTTAACGACGTGGACGAAATATGATAGATCATTCATTCAAACATAGGATGTTTTACAAGGGGAAAAAAAATAATATATATATTATTTTTTAAAATAAAAACCGCACGAATTCACACTCACTTAAGTTTTATATATATATAAATATTTGATTAATGAATTTTTACAGTTGCCAAATTCCGTTTTATTCTTTGTCGTTGAGGACGCAAAAAATGTTACTATTTTTGATAATGAGGAGCATGATGGTGTGCAATTTATCGTGCATGGGAGCGATAGCATTCTCTCACAATCTGTTTTCTCTGGTGAATGATTTTTTTACGGACAGATATATGCTAAGATCATTACACAAATGTTTCTTACTGATTTTAACGTTTTTCTATTTTTTTTTTTTTCTTTTTTTTCACAGTTCGTACAGAAGTCACTGTCATTCGCTATGATATTATATAATTTGGTGTGAATTTATTCGGAGAAAATATCATGGGACGACTGTTAATCAGAGTGTATTGTAAGAATGTAGTAGAAACGTTACCTTTCTTCTTTTCATATCACGTGTATAAATAATCGTTTTAAACGAATATATTTATATTACTCCTTGGGTTTGTAATAATTTTTACGAGAAAGAGATCTTACCATCGACAGCTAATTTATTTGCAAATAAATTACTTTAAGTAAAACAATTAGTAACAATGAGAATTATTTTTAAAAAATTTTGAAACTATCGTAATAGTGTAATTAGGTTATTATATTAGATTATTAAAATACAATCATTTTTCAACACTTCCGCATTGCCGGTACATATGTTTGTTTGTTTATGTGTTGTTAATTGTGTATGGAAAGAAACATTCAAAAGAAAATACTTTAACAACGAACGAATAAAAAAACAAAAAAAAATATATTGTATAGTAACACTCCATTTTTTAAAGAGGAAATATTAATACCAAATTTATTCTAAATTTAACTAATCCTAGCTTATTTCAAATTATTGAATTATTTTCCATGAAATAGAAAAATATAATTTTAATTGATAAATTATTCTAATAGAAAAGACATGTATTTTCGAATCGATCAATCTTATATCATACCGTTTGAAATATTTGTTTTGATGTCTATAAACCTCGAAGCTGTCTTTTCATATTATAGACTAATGCACGTGTATTCAATACAGATATGTATATATATTTTTTAAACGAACTTCAGAGAACGTTTCTATGACGAAATAATAATTTGCGAATCAGTGCAATTTAATCCTGAACATTCGATAAAAAAAAAAAAAGAAAAAAATTAGCAAGTGATTTAAACGATCAGTTGTAAGTAATTAAACCAGTACATTTATCAATTTTTGAAAAAACGAAAAAGTATTTAAATACCTATCAACGTCGGAATGATTTTTTTAGGCACTCGTTCGGGTGGCAGATGATACGTATTTCATACCGAAACGTGAAGACTTATACGGATACTTGTTCGCTGAGGTAAATGACAGATCTTTCACGTGCGAGAGACAGAAGTGAACTGCGATCGAAGGTGACTCCGAGAAGGGGCGAGTTCGCAACGCGCATGCGCAAGGGGTGAAGGGATGAAGTACGGTGCGATGCGAGGAAGGGTATAAGATAATGACTTAATTGTTGGGAAAGGGTTGCAGGTGTTTAATCGCGTACAATTTACGAGTAAAAGGGGGAGAAATGTATAGAACTTTATAATACTATTGCTGTAAATATCGATTTCGATAGAATTCTTAACGTTCGCTGAAATAATATTATTGAACGTCGGTAGGAAGAGTATAATTTGAATACTTGATGAAGATGAGCTAACTGAGGGGGTTGAAGTCACTCGATGTTGGGATGTCACTTCAGTCGACAGTATGCCTTCGGAAGAAGAAGACTATCTCAACAACGAGTACTACGCTTACAATCTACGGTTATTTCGATTGATTGGCTTATGGGATTATCAGAGATCGCCGATGAAATTCATTTATGTTTGTTTCATTAATCTTATAATAACACTTGCAGCGTTCGAGCAGGTAAGCCTCGTTTATTCGATTGACGCTTAACAAAATTAATATAATATTTTTTTTTCCGAATAAAATTGATATCTATAATAGGCTGAATGACTTACCAATGAGGAATCTAGTTTATTAAATATAAATAATATCAACGAGTTTTCTTAATTTAGATTTATACAGTCGTCACTTCGGAAATAGAATTGAATTCAATCGCTAAATTATTGGAAACTATTTTGCCCACGTTGTGTTTCGGATCGTGCTACTGCAATTTATTATCGAATGGTGCTACTGTCTGTACTTCGTTAAACAATATAGTTTTTCTTTTTATTTACCCAGTTATAAAGAACGCACCTTCGTGCCATTTCGAGGATCAATTTAACATCTGCGTACGTTCAAATTTCAGTTGAAGAAAATTTTTTATCGCATCCATTGCGATTGGGGCAAACTGGCGGGTAAGCCGGAAATAGCAATACTGGAAAAATATGCGAAATTAAGCAGACTGTGTACAGTTATAATCATGTGTATGTGAAATAGTATAAATGTTCGTTAAGATAGTGTGCGTAATGTGTATGTTAATATTCGTGTACTTGTATTTTCAGGCTTTTTTTTTCTATATACTGGACTTTTGATGTTTCCATCAATTCTACGTATCATTCAGTACAACCTTGGTATAATCAGCTACAATGAATTAATTTTACCAGTTCGTTTTGACTATTTAATGAAAAATCATATAAGTTACTGTCTTGGTTTTTGCCATCAATGTATATCCATAAGCATAACATGCACGATAGGAGTTGCAAACTATTCGATGTTTGTTTCGATAATATTGCATGCTTGTGCACTGTTTGATGTCGTCGTGTAAGTAAACAATAAGAACGATGAGTAAACCGAACGTACAAGCTTTCACTAGCGAGTATGCAACACGGAAATTGATTTTTGATTTAATGCAGATGGAAGTTAAATGAAAGATTCAAAAAGAACCGTAATAATTTCTATTGCTACATTGAGAATGATAAATTATTAGACGAAAACGAGTGGATTGTCGATATAATAGAATCCCATAGAACTGTTATCGAGTATGTATTGTATTATGCAAATAAATCTATAATCATTTATGCAATATGATCCTAAAATTATGATTATTCTATTAATTCACCATTCGTTTTTTTCACCTTCATTTCAAGATTTGTCGATTTAATAAAATTGTTTTACGAGGCAACCTATATCTTTGAAGGGTTTCTCGCAATACTTATCATCATGGTAGATTATTCTTATGTAAGTAAAATGTTTGATAAAATGAAGTATGTATCTTTAAAAATATGTTTTCTTTATAAAGAGAAATCGGGATATAGAAAAGAAAATTTCTTTTCAGGTGTTTCAGGTATTTACATATAACATAAACAAGACCGAAAAACTGACAAAATTTTCCTATGTTGTAGGATCTATGTTCGTAATTTTCGCTTACTTTTATTATGGGCAAAAATTAATGAATCACAGCAACAATGTATTTTTAACACTGTAGGTATTTTCGTTAAATAACGAGTCCGTAAATTCGTGCGGTTTTCAAAACGAATTTAATATACGGCTATTATACCATTAGATTGTATTTGTTTATCTATTCATCCTGTGTCTATAATATTTATCGAATTAGAATAAAAACCATGACATTATTACCATATATTACAAAGACGCACATATTTTTAGCGAGCGATATTTTTCATTGTCTCGTCAATTCTCACGTATATATAAACGTATTATGTGAGATTATTGAATTTTTACAGTTGTCAAATTCCGCTTTATTCGTTATCATTGAAGACACAAAAATTAATACTTTTTTTGATGCTAAGAAGCATGAGAATATGCAATTTATCATTTATGGGAGCAGGAGTTGTTTCTCACAATCTCTTTTCTTTGGTGATTGATTTTATTCGCATAAATGCATGTAAAGATTTTTACGAAATGCTTTCTACTGATTTCAATCTTTATTTACAGTTGCTACAGAAGTCATTGTCCTTCGCTATGATATTATATAATTTGGACTGAATTTATTTGGAGAAAATATCATAGGACGACTGTTGATCAGAGATTATTGTAGGATTGTCGTAGAAACGTCACCATTCTTCTTTTCATATCACGTGTATAAATAATCGTTTTAAACGAATATATTTATATTACTTTTTGGGTTTGTAATAATTTTTACGAGAAAGAGATCTTACCATCGACAGCTAATTTATTTGCAAATAAATTACTTTAAGTAAAACAATTAGTAACAATGAGAATCATTTTTAAAAAATTTTAAAACAATCGTAATAGTGTAATTAGGTTATTATATTAGATTATTAAAATACAATCATTTTTCAACATTTCCGCATTGCCGGTACATATGTTTGTTTGTGTATGTGTTATAAGGTGTGTGTGGAAAGAAACATTCAAAAGAAAATACTTTAACAACGAACGAATAATGAAACAAAAAAAAAAATATATTGTATAGTAACACTCCATTTTTTAAAGAGGAAATATTAATACCAAATTTATTCTAAATTTAACGAATCCTAGCTTATTTCAAATTATTGAAGTATTTTCCTTGAAATAGAAAAATATAATTTTAATTGAAAAATTATTCTAATAGAAAAGACATGTATTTTCGAATCGATCAATCTTATATCATACCGTTTGAAATATTTGTTTTGATGTCTATAAACCTCGAAGCTGTCTTTTCATATTATAGACTAATGCACGTGTATTCAATACAGATATGTATATATATTTTTTAAACGAAATTCAGAGAACGTTTCTATGACGAAATAATAAATTGCGAGACAGTGCAACTTATTCCGGAAAATTTAATTAAAAAAAAAGAAAAAAAAAATGAAAATTAGCAAGTGATTTAAACGATCAGTTGTAAGTACTTAAAACAGTACGTTTTTTAATTTTTGAAAAAACGAAAAAGTATTTAAATACCTATTAATGTCCGAATGATTATTTTTAGGCACTCGTTCAGGTGGCAGAGGATGCGTATGTCATACCGAAACGTGAAGACTTATACGGATACTTGTTCGCTGAGGTAAATGACAGATCCTTCACGTGCGAGAGACAGAAGTGAACTGCGGTCGAGGGTGACTCCGAGAAGGGGCGAGTTCGCAACGCGCATGCGCAAGGGGTGAAGGGATGAAGTACGGTGCGATGCGAGAAAGGGTATAAGATAATGACTTAATTGTTGGAAAGGGTTGCAGGTGTTTAATCGCGTACAATTTACGAGTAAAAGGGGGAGAAATGTATAGAACTTTATAATACTATTGCTGTAAATATCGATTTCGATAGAATTCTTAACGTTCGCTGAAATAATATTATTGAACGTCGGTAGGAAGAGTATAATTTGAATACTTGATGAAGATGAGCTAACTGAGGGGTTTGAAGTCACTCGATGTTGGGATGTCACTTCAGTCGACAGTATGCCTTCGGTAGAAGAAGACTATCTCAACAACGAGTACTACGCTTACAATCTACGGTTATTTCGATTGATTGGCTTATGGGATTATCAGAGATCGCCGATGAAATTCATTTACGTTTGTTTCATTAATCTTATAATAACACTTGCAGCGTTCGAGCAGGTAAGCCTCGTTTATTCGATTGACGCTTAACAAAATTAATATAATATTTTTTTTTCCGAATAAAATTGATATCTATAATAGGCTGAATGACTTACCAATGAGGGATCTAGTTTATTAAATATAAATAATATCAACGAGTTTTCTTAATTTAGATTTATACAGTCGTCACTTCGGAAATAGAATTGAATTCAATCGCAAAATTACTGGAAACTATTTTGCCCACGTTGTGTTTCGGATCGTGCTACTGCAATTTATTATCGAATGGTGCTACTGTCTGTACTTCGTTAAACAATATAGTTTTTCTTTTTATTTACCCAGTTATAAAGAACGCACCTTCGTGCCATTTCGAGGATCAATTTAACATCTGCGTACGTTCAAATTTCAGTTGAAGAAAATTTTTTATCGCATCCATTGCGATTGGGACAAACTGGCGGGTAAGCCGGAAATAGCAATACTGGAAAAATATGCAAAATTAAGCAGACTGTGTACGATAATAATCATGGGTATGTGAAATAGTATAAATGTTTGTTAAGATAGTGTGCGTAATGTGTATGTTAATATTCGTGTACTTGTATTTTCAGGCATATTTTTTTTATATACTGGACTTTTGATTTTTCCATCAATTCTACGTATCATTCAGTACAACCTTGGTATAATCAGCTACAATGAATTAATTTTACCAGTTCGTTGTGACCATTACATGAAAAATCATATAAGTTTCTTTCTTGGTTTTTGCCATCAATGTTTATCCATAAGCATAGCAAGCACGATAGGAGTAGCGAACTATTCGATGTTCGTTTCGATAATATTGCACGCTTGTGCCCTGTTTAATGTCGTCGAGTGAGTAAACGTTAAAAAACGATCATTCTGGCGAAAGCAATCAATTTAGAATCATCGTCAAGCGACTCGAAACATTTTTGATTCGACACAGATGGAGGATAAACGAAAGATTCAATGAGAACCGAAACGCTTGCCGCTACGACATTGTGAATATTAATTTGTCGGACGAAAATGAGTGGATAGTCGGAATCATAAAATTCTATAGAAACGTTATCGAGTTTGTATCGCAATTTACGAATCTACCTATCAATTATTTTTATTATTTGCACCTAATATTACGATCACAACGATGATTAATCCTCGTTCGTTTTCTTAACATTTATTTCAAGATTTATCGATTTGATTAAATTGTTTTACGAGGCGATCAATCTCGTAGAAATGTTTTTCGCTTTGTTCATCATCATGGTGGATTATTTTTATGTAAGTAAAACTTTCGTTAAAATTGAAATGCCCGTCACGAAGAACATATATCTTTCGTTATCGAGAAAATATCGAGATATAAAAGTGGGAAAATTTATTTTTCAGTTATTTCAGGTACTCACTTCTAACGTAAACAGGACCGAATGCCTGACTAAGTTGATCTACGTCGTTGGATCTACGTTCATTATTTTCGCTTATTATTATCTTGGACAAAAGTTGATTGATCACAACGATCACCTCTTCGCAACGCTGTACGTATTTTCGTTGGATCGCATGCGTCCATTTACTCGTAAGATCTCGATTTTAAACTCAATGTTTTCCGTGAAAATTCTACATTATTTCGTTGGATCGGTCTGTAAAGAAAAATTTGCGTAGTTCAGTTAGCTACGTTTTCAATGTGTGATAGATAATTCGATATCAGACGTTTTACTGAAAAAAAAAAAAAACAAATAAACATAATGACATTTTTATATCGTACGAAAACACGACGAATTTTCACGTGGTCATAACATTTTTTTTTAATGAATTTTTACAGTTGCCAAATTCCGTTTTATACGTTAAAATTGAAGACACAAAAGTTAATGCTTTTTTTGATACTAAGGAGCATGAGAATGTGCAATTTGACATGTTTGGGAGCAGTAGTGGTCTCTCATAATTTGTTTTCCGTGGTAAATGATTTTATTGAGATAAATGTATGTAACGATCTTTGCAAAATATTTTATACTGAATTCAATTTTTTTTTTTTTACAGTTCATACAGAAGTCACTGTCCTTCGCTATGATATTACATAGTTTGGATTGAATTTATCCGAAGAGAATATCATACGACAACTGTTTATCAGACTGAATTGTAGGAATGTAGTAGAAACGTTACCTTTCTTGTTTTCATATCACGTGAATAAATAATCGTTCTAAACGAATATATTTATATCACTCTTTGTGTCTGCAATATTTTTTGAGAGTGAAAGGACACACAAACGACAGCTAATTTATTTGCAAATTAATTGCTTCAATTAAAACAATTAGTAACAATGAGGATTATTTTTAAAAAATTTTGATACAATCGTAATAATGCAATTAGGTCATATTGTTCGATTATTAAAATACAATCATTATTCAACACTGCCGCATTGGCAGTACACAGTTTTGTGTGTGTATGTGTTGTAAGTCGTTGTTGGAAAAAAAAGGTTCAAATGAAAATAACTTAACAACGAACGAATATTTAAAAAAATATATAAATATATTGTATAGATACGTTAGACTTTTTTAAAGAGAAAATATTAATACCAAATTTATTCCAAATTTGCTGAATCCTAGCTTATTTAAAATTATTGAATTATTTACCTTGTAATAGAAGAATATAATTTTAATTGAATAATTATTATTATCGTAGAAATAACATGAATTTTCGAATTGATCAATCATAAATCATACCATATGAAATATTTGTTGTGATGTATAAAAACCACGAAGGTGTCTTTTCAATGTTTTCACAAATGCTCGTATATTCAATACAGATTTTTTTATATTTTTTAAAACGAACTTCAGAGAACGTAACTCTGGAAAAATAATAAATCGCGAGACAGTGCAATTTAGTCCTGAAGATTTCATTAAAAAAACGATAAATTAAAAAGTGATTTGAACTGTCCGTTGTAAGTAATTAAATCAGTACATTTTTCAATTTTTTAAAAAACGAAAAAGTATTTAAATACCTATTAACGTTCGAATGATTATTTTTAGGCACTCGTTCGGGTGGCAGATGGTGCGTATGTCATACCGAAACGTGAAGATTTATACGGATACTTGTTCGCTGGGGTAAATGACAGATCCTTCACGTGCGAGAGACAGAAGTGAACTGCGATCGAAGGTGACTCCGAGAAGGGGCGAGTTCGCAACGCGCATGCGCAAAGGGTGAAGGCATGAAGTACGGTGCGATGCGAGGAAGGGTATAAGATAATGACTTAATTGTTGGAAAGGGTTGCAGGTGTTTAATCGCGTACAATTTACGAGTAAAAGGGGGAGAAATGTATAGAACTTTATAACACTGTTGCTGTAAATATCGATTTCGATAGAATTCTTAACGTTCGCTGAAATAATATTATTGAACGTCGGTAGGTAGAGTATAATTTGAATACTTGATGAAGATGAGCTAACTGAGGGGGTTGAAGTCACTCGATGTTGGGATGTCACTTCAGTCGACAGTATGCCTTCGGAAGAAGAAGACTATCTCAACAACGAGTACTACGCTTACAATCTACGGTTATTTCGATTGATTGGCTTATGGGATTATCAGAGATCGCCGATGAAATTCATTTACGTTTGTTTCATTAATCTTATAATAACACTTGCAGCGTTCGAGCAGGTAAGCCTCGTTTATTCGATTGACGCTTAACAAAATTAATATAATATTTTTTTTTCCGAATAAAATTGATATCTATAATAGGCTGAATGACTTACCAATGAGGGATCTAGTTTATTAAATATAAATAATATCAACGAGTTTTCTTAATTTAGATTTATACAGCCGTCACTTCGGAAAGAGACTTAAATTCAATCGCTAAATTACTGGAAACTATTTTGCCCACGTTGTGTTTCGGATCGTGCTACTGCAATTTATTATCGAATGGTGCTACTGTCTGTACTTCGTTAAACAATATAGTTTTTCTTTTTATTTACCCAGTTATAAAGAACGCACCTTCGTGCCATTTCGAGGATCAATTTAACATCTGCGTACGTTCAAATTTCAGTTGAAGAAAATTTTTTATCGCATCCATTGCGATTGGGACAAACTGGCGGGTAAGCCGGAAATAGCAATACTGGAAAAATATGCAAAATTAAGCAGACTGTGTACGATAATAATCATGGGTATGTGAAATAGTATAAATGTTCGTTAAGATAGTGTGCGTAATGTGTATGTTAATATTCGTGTACTTGTATTTTCAGGCATATTTTTTTTATATACTGGACTTTTGATTTTTCCATCAATTCTACGTATCATTCAGTACAACCTTGGTATAATCAGCTACAATGAATTAATTTTACCAATTTGTTTTGACTATTATATGAAAAATCATATAAGTTACTGTCTTGGTTTTTGCCATCAATGTTTATCCATAAGCATAACATGCACGATAGGAGTAGCGAACTATTCGATGTTTGTTTCGATAATATTGCATGCTTGTGCACTGTTTGATGTCGTCGTGTAAGTAAACAATAAGAACTATGAGTAAACCGAACGTACAAACTTTCACTAGCGAGTATGCAACACGGAAATTGATTTTTGATTTAATACAGATGGAAGTTAAATGAAAGATTCAAAAAGAACCGTAATAATTTTTATTGCTACATTGAGAATGATAAATTATTAGACGAGAACGAGTGGACTGTCGATATCATAGAATCCCATATAACTGTTATCGAGTATGTATTATATTGTGCTAATCAATCTATATTATTTATTAAAATGCACCTGAAATTATGATTATTATAATAATTCCCCATTTGTTTTTTTCACCTTTACTTCAAGATTTGTCGATTTAACAAAATTGTTTTACGAGGCAACCTATCTCTTTGAAGGGTTTGTCGCAGTACTTATCATCATGGTGGATTATTTTTATGTAAGTAAATTGTTTGATAAAATAAAATGTGTATCTTTTAAAATATATTTTCGTTATAAAGAGAAATCGAGATATAGAACTGAAAATTTATTTTTAGTTATTTCAGGTACTTACTTCTAACATAAACAAGACCGAAAAACTGACAAAGTTTTCCTATGTTGTTGGATCTATGTTCGTAATATTCGCTTACGCTTATTGTGGGCAAAAATTAATGGATCACAGCAGCAATGTATTTTCAACACTGTAAGTATTTTCTGTATTCACTGTAAGTTGAATAACGAGTCCGTAATTTCTTGCGGTTCTCAAAGCGAATTTAATATACGGCTATTATACCATTAGATGGCATCTGTTTATCTATGCGTCCTGTGTCTATAATATTTATCGAAAAAGAAAAAAAAAAAAATTGATATCATTACTATATATACTCTATCATTACACCTCAATTCTCGGGTATATATATGTATTATGTGAGATTATTGAATTTTTACAGTTGTCAAATTCCGTTTTATTCGTTATCATTGAGGACACAAAAATTAATACTTTTTTTGATGCTAAGGAGCATGAGAATATGCAATTTATCATTTATGGGAGCAGGAGTTGTTTCTCACAATCTGTTTTCTTTGGTGATTGATCTTATTCGCAAAAATGTATGTAAAGATCTTTGCAAAATGTTTTATACTGATTTCAATCTTTTTCCTTATAGTTCCTACAGAAGTCACTGTCCTTCGCTATGATATTATATAATCTGTATTGAATTTATTCGGAGAAAATATCATAGGACAATTTTTCTTCAGACTGTATTGTAGGATTGTCGTTGAAACGTTACGTATATTATTTTCATATCACGTGAATAAATAATCGTTCTAAAAGAATATATTTATATCACTCTTCGTGTCTGTAATATTTTTTGCGAGTGAAAGGACACACCAACGACAGCTAATTTATTTGCAAATTAATTGCTTCAAGTAAAACAATTAGTAACAATGAGGATTATTTTTAAAAAATTTTTATACAATCGTAATAATGCAATTAGGTTTTCTTGTTCGATTAATAAAATACAATCATTATTCAACACTTTCTCATTGGCAGTACATATGTTTGTGAATGTGTATGTGTTGTAAATCGTTGTTGGAAAAAAAGGTTCAAATGAAAATACCTTAACAACGAACGAATATTAAAAGAAAAATATACATAAATATATTGTATAGACACGTTAGACTTTTTTAAAGAGGAAATATTTATAACAAATTTATTCTAAATTTGCTGAATCCTAACTTATTCCAAATTATTGAATTATTTTCCTTGAAATAGAAGAATATAATTGTAATTGTAGAATTATTATGGTAGAAAAGACATGATTTTTCGAATTGATCAATCTTATATCATACCGTTTGAAGTATTTGTTTTGATGTCGAAAAACCTCGAAGCTGTCTTTTCATATTATACACTAATGCACTGTATTTGCACTCTGTATCCAATATAGATATGTATATATATTTTTTAAACGAAATCCAGAGAACGTTTCTATGACGAAATAATAATTTGCGAATCAGTGCAATTTATTCCTGAACATTTGATTAAAAAAAAAAAAAAAAAAAAAAAAAAAAAAAATTTGCAAGTGATTTAAACGATCAGTTGTAAGTACTTAAACCAGTACGTTTTTTAATTTTTGAAAAAACGAAAAAGTATTTAAATACCTATTAACGTCCGAATGATTATTTTTAGGCACTCGTTCGGGTGGCAGATGATGCGTATTTCATACCGAAACGTGAAGATTTATACGGATACTTGTTCGCTGAGGTAAATGACAGATCCTTCACGTGCGAGAGACAGAAGTGAACTGCGGTCGAGGGTGACTCCGAGAAGGGGCGAGTTCGCAACGCGCATGCGCAAGGGGTGAAGGGATGAAGTACGGTGCGATGCGAGGAAGGGTATAAGATAATGACTTAATTGTTGGAAAGGGTTGCAGGTGTTTAATCGCGTACAATTTACGAGTAAAAGGGGGAGTAATGTATAGAACTTTATAACACTATTGCTGTAAGTATCGATTTCGATAGAATTCTTAACGTTCGCTGGAATAATATTATTGAACGTCGGTAGGAAGAGTATAATTTGAATACTTGATGAAGATGAGCTAACTGAGGGGGTTGAAGTCACTCAATGTTGGGATGTCACTTCAGTCGACAGTATGCCTTCGGAAGAAGAAGACTATCTCAACAACGAGTACTATGCTTACAATCTACGGTTATTTCGATTGATAGGCTTATGGGATTATCAGAGATCGTCGATGAAATTCATTTACGTTTGTTTCATTAATCTTATAATAATACTTGCAGCGTTCGAGCAGGTAAGCCTCGTTTGTTTGATCAACGCTTAACCAAATCGATATAATATTATTGAAACTAAATAGATTCTATAACAGGCTGAATATCTTACAAACGAGACGTATCGTTTATTAAATTTAAATGATATTAAATGGTTTTTTTACCTTAGGTTTATACAATCGTCACTTCGGAAAGAGACTTGAATTCAATCGCTAAAGTATTGGAAACGATTATGCCTACGTTATGCTCCGGATCATGCTATTACAATTTATTATCGAATGGTGATATTGTTCGTAATTTTGTTAAACGCTATAATATTCTTTTTTCATAAAATTACGAAGACGAATCCCTTGCGCAGTTTCATGGATCGATTTAACATCCGCGTACGTTCGAATTTTAGATGAAGAAAATACTTCATCGCATACAATGCGATTGGGACGAACTGGAGTGTAAGCCGGAATTAGCAATACTTGAGAAATATGCGAAATTAAGCAGACTGTGTACAATAATAATCATGGGTACGTGAAATATTATAAATGTTCGTTAGGATAGTCTGCTCAATGAATGTTAACATTCGTATTCTCATATTTTCAGTCTCTTTTTATCTCTACGTTGTATTTCTGATGTTTCCATCGATTCTACGCATCATTCAATACAACTTTGGTATAATCGGTTACAACGAATTAATTTTACCAGTTCGTTTTGACCATTACATGAAAAATCATATAAGTTTCTTTCTTGGTTTTTGCCATCAATGTTTATCCATAAGCATAGCAAGCACGATAGGAGTAGCGAACTATTCGATGTTCGTTTCGATAATATTGCACGCTTGTGCCCTGTTTAATGTCGTCGAGTGAGTAAACGTTAAAAATCGATCATTCTGGCGAAAGCAATCAATTTAGAGTCATCGTCAAGCGACTCGTAACATTTTTGATTCGACACAGATGGAGGATAAACGAAAGATTCAATGAGAACCGAAACGCTTGCCGCTACGACATTGTGAATATTAATTTGTCGGACGAAAATGAGTGGATAGTCGGAATCATAAAATTCTATAGAAACGTTATCGAGTTTGTATCGCAATTTACGAATCTACCTATCAATTATTTTTATTATTTGCACCTAATATTACGATCACAACGATGATTAATCCTCGTTCGTTTTCTTAACATTTATTTCAAGATTTATCGATTTGATTAAATTGTTTTACGAGGCGATCAATCTCGTAGAAATGTTTTTCGCTTTGTTCATCATCATGGTGGATTATTTTTATGTAAGTAAAACTTTCGTTAAAATTGAAATGCCCGTCACGAAGAACATATATCTTTCGTTATCGAGAAAATATCGAGATATAAAAGTGGGAAAATTTATTTTTCAGTTATTTCAGGTACTCACTTCTAACGTAAACAGGACCGAATGCCTGACTAAGTTGATCTACGTCGTTGGATCTACGTTCATTATTTTCGCTTATTATTATCTTGGACAAAAGTTGATTGATCACAACGATCACCTCTTCGCAACGCTGTACGTATTTTCGTTGGATCGCATGCGTCCATTTACTCGTAAGATCTCGATTTTAAACTCAATGTTTTCCGTGAAAATTCTACATTATTTCGTTGGATCGCATGCGTTTTATAATTCGTTCCTGCGTCAATAATAATGCACGATTAATGTTTCAAATTACGTTGAATGATTTTTAACGAGAATTAAAATGTAAGGTAAATACCGTCACTTCGTTATTATAATCGTTGATTCTGAGTTTGCCAACGAGCGTTTGAACAACGTTAGATTTTTAAAACGGGCAGGATTATGTCGACGATAATCCAAAAGTAAAATTATTTTCTTCAACGTAATCTTCAGCGTCACGTGTACATCTGTATCACGTAATTCATTTAAAAAGAGTTTTATTTAAACAATACGTGGAATTGCGAATCACGTTGGCGTGTCGGTCTGTAAAGAAAAATTTGCGTAGTTCAGTTAGCTACGTTTTCAATGTGTGATAGATAATTCGATATCAGACGTTTTACTGAAAAAAAAAAAAAAAAAAAAAAACAAAAAACATAATGACATTTTTATATCGTACGAAAACACGACGAATTTTCACGTGGTCATAACATTTTTTTTTAATGAATTTTTACAGTTGCCAAATTCCGTTTTATACGTTAAAATTGAAGACACAAAAGTTAATGCTTTTTTTGATACTAAGGAGCATGAGAATGTGCAATTTGACATGTTTGGGAGCAGTAGTGGTCTCTCATAATTTGTTTTCCGTGGTAAATGATTTTATTGAGATAAATGTATGTAACGATCTTTGCAAAATATTTTATACTGAATTCAATTTTTTTTTTTTTACAGTTCATACAGAAGTCACTGTCCTTCGCTATGATATTACATAGTTTGGATTGAATTTATCCGAAGAGAATATCATACGACAACTGTTTATCAGACTGAATTGTAGGAATGTAGTAGAAACGTTACGTATATTGTTTTCATATCACGTGAATAAATAATCGTTCTAAACGAATATATTTATATCACTCTTTGTGTCTGCAATATTTTTTGAGAGTGAAAGGACACACAAACGACAGCTAATTTATTTGCAAATTAATTGCTTCAATTAAAACAATTAGTAACAATGAGGATTATTTTTAAAAAATTTTGATACAATCGTAATAATGCAATTAGGTCATATTGTTCGATTATTAAAATACAATCATTATTCAACACTGCCGCATTGGCAGTACACAGTTTTGTGTGTGTATGTGTTGTAAGTCGTTGTTGGAAAAAAAAGGTTCAAATGAAAATAACTTAACAACGAACGAATATTTAAAAAAATATATAAATATATTGTATAGATACGTTAGACTTTTTTAAAGAGAAAATATTAATACCAAATTTATTCCAAATTTGCTGAATCCTAGCTTATTTAAAATTATTGAATTATTTACCTTGTAATAGAAGAATATAATTTTAATTGAATAATTATTATTATCGTAGAAATAACATGAATTTTCGAATTGATCAATCATAAATCATACCATATGAAATATTTGTTGTGATGTATAAAAACCACGAAGGTGTCTTTTCAATGTTTTCACAAATGCTCGTATATTCAATACAGATTTTTTTATATTTTTTAAAACGAACTTCAGAGAACGTAACTCTGGAAAAATAATAAATCGCGAGACAGTGCAATTTAGTCCTGAAGATTTCATTAAAAAAACGATAAATTAAAAAGTGATTTGAACTGTCCGTTGTAAGTAATTAAATCAGTACATTTTTCAATTTTTGAAAAAACGAAAAAGTATTTAAATACCTATTAACGTTCGAATGATTATTTTTAGGCACTCGTTCGGGTGGCAGATGGTGCGTATGTCATACCGAAACGTGAAGATTTATACGGATACTTGTTCGCTGGGGTAAATGACAGATCCTTCACGTGCGAGAGACAGAAGTGAACTGCGATCGAAGGTGACTCCGAGAAGGGGCGAGTTCGCAACGCGCATGCGCAAGGGGTGAAGGGATGAAGTACGGTGCGATGCGAGGAAGGGTATAAGATAATGACTTAATTGTTGGAAAGGGTTGCAGGTGTTTAATCGCGTACAATTTACGAGTAAAAGGGGTAGAAATGTATAGAACTTTATAACACTATTGCTGTAAATATCGATTTCGATAGAATTCTTAACGTTCGCTGAAATAATATTATTGAACGTCGGTAGGAAGAGTATAATTTGAATACTCGATGAAGATGAGCTAACTGAGGGGGTTGAAGTCACTCGATGTTGGGATGTCACTTCAGTCGACAGTATGCTTTCGGAAGAAGAAGACTATATCCACAACGAGTACTACGCTTACAATCTACGGTTATTTCGAATGATTGGCTTATGGGATTATCAGAGATCGTCGATTAAATTCATTTACGTTTGTTTCATTAAACTTATACTAATCATTGTTGCGTTAGAACAGGTAAGCCTCGTTTCTTCGATTAACGCTCAACAAAATCAATATAATATTATTGAAACTAAATAGATTCTATAACAGGCTGAATATCTTACAAACGAGACGTATCGTTAATTAAATTTAAGTGATATTAAATGTTTTTTTTACCTTAGGTTTATACAATCGTCACTTCGGAAAGAGACTTGAATTCAATCGCTAAAGTATTGGAAACGATTATGCCTACGTTATGCTCCGGATCATGCTATTACAATTTATTATCGAATGGTGCTATTGTTCGTAATTTTGTTAAACGCTATAATATTCTTTTTTCATAAAATTACGAAGACGAATCCCTTGTACAGTTTCATGGATCGATTTAACATCCGCGTACGTTCGAATTTTAGATGAAGAAAATACTTCATCGCATACAATGCGATTGGGACGAACTGGAGTGTAAGCCGGAATTAGCAATACTTGAGAAATATGCTAAATTAAGCAAACTGTGTACAGTTGTAATCATAGGTATGTGAAATATGATAAATGTTCGTTAGGATAGTGTGCTTAATGAATGTTGATATTCGTCTACTTATATTTTCAGGCTCTTTTTATCTATATATTGCACTTTTGATGTTTCCTTCATCTGTACGTATCATTCAGTACCTCTTTGGTATAATCGGCTACAATGAATTAATTTTACCAGTCCGTTTTGACTATTTAATGAAAAATCATAAAAGTTACTATCTTGGTTTTTGCCATCAATGTTTATTCATAAGCATATTGTGCACGATACCAGTTGCGAACTATTCGATGTTTATTGCGGTCATATTGCATGCTTGTGCACTGTTTAATGTCGTCGAGTGAGTAAACATTAAAAATGATCATTCTGTCGAACGTAAGAATTTTTAATTGTCGGTATGCAACTCGAAACATTATTGATTTAGCACAGATGGAGGATAAATGAAAGATTCAAAAAAGACCGAAGAATTCTTTATTCCAACAATGAAAATAATCAATTATTACAGGAAACCGAGTGGATTGTCGGTATTATAAAATTCTATAAAACTGTTATCGAGTATGAATTATATTTTGCAAATCAATCTATAATAATTAATGCAATATGTACCTTAAATTATGATTGTTTTAATAATTCACTATTTGTTTTCTTCACCTTCTTTTCAAGATTTATCGATTTAATAAAATTGTTCTACGAGGCAACAAATCTTTTAGAAGGTTTTTTCGCAATACTTATCATCATGATAGATTATTTTTACGTAAGTAAAGTGTATGACAGAATGAAATGTGTATCTTTCAAAATATATTTTCGTTATCCAGAGAAAACGATATATAAATAGGAAAATTTCCTTTTAGTTATTTCAGGTACTTACTTCCAACATAAACAAGACCGAAAGACTGACAAAGTTGTCCTATGTTGTTGGATCTACGTTCGTAATATTCGCTTACTTTTATTTTGGGCAAAAATTAATGGATCACAACAACAATGTATTTGTAACGCTGTAAGTATTTTCTTTATTCGCTGTAAGTTGAATAACGAGTCCGTAATTTCTTGCGGTTCTCAAAGCGAATTTAATATACGGCTATCATACCATTAGATGTCATTTGTTTATCTGTTCGTTCTGTGTCTATAATATTTATCGAAAAAAAAAAGAAAAAAAAGAAAAACAATGGTATTATTTCTATATAGTACGAAGCCGCACGTATTTTTAGTGTGCGATATTTTTTATTGTCTCGTCAATTGTCACGTATATTTGAGATTATAGAATTTTTTTTTTGCAGTTGTCAAATTCCGTTTTATTCGTTATCATTAAGGACACAAAAAATATTACTATTTCTGATAATGAGGAGCATGAGAATGTGCAATTTATCATGGAAGGGAGCAATCGTAGTATCTCACAATCTGTTTTCTGTGGTGAATGATTTTCTTCTCGGATAGATGTATGTTACCATCTTTATCAAATGCTTTATACTGATTTCAATCTTTCTTTATAGTTCATACAGAAGACACTGTCCTTCGCTATGATATTATATAATTTGTATTGAATTTATTCGGAGAAAATATCATAGGACGACTGTTCATCATACTGTATTGTAGGATTGTCGCAGAAACGTTACGTATATTGTTTTCATATCACGTGAATAAATGATCGTTCTAAACGAATATATTTATATCACTCTTTGTGTCTGCAATATTTTTTGAGAGTGAAAGGACATACCAACGACAGCTAATTTATTTGCAAATTAATTACTTCAAGTAAAACAATTAGTAACAATGAGGATTATTTTTAAAAAATTTTTATAGAATCGTAATAATGCAATTAGGTTTTCCTGTTCGATTAATAAAATACAATCATTATTCAACACTTTCTCATTGGCAGTACATATGTTTGTGAATGTGTATGTGTTGTAAATCGTTGTTGGAAAAAAAGGTTCAAATGAAAATACCTTAACAACGAAC
Source organism: Dolichovespula saxonica (assembly GCA_911387935.1). Lineage (NCBI taxonomy): Eukaryota > Metazoa > Arthropoda > Insecta > Hymenoptera > Vespidae > Dolichovespula > Dolichovespula saxonica. Next base: position 3,961,903 of record OU427009.1, read on the forward strand.
GAATATTAAAAGAAAAATATACATAAATATATTGTATAGACACGTTAGACTTTCTTACAGAGGAAATATTAATACCAAATTTATTCTAAATTTGCTGAATCCTAACTTATTCCAAATTATTGAATTATTTTCCTTGAAATAGAAGAATATAATTGTAATTGTAGAATTATTATGGTAGAAAAGACATGATTTTTCGAATTGATCAATCTTATATCATACCATATGAAATATTTGTTTTGATGTATAAAAACCACAAAGGTGTCTATTCAATGTTTTCACAAATGCTCGTATGTTCAATACAGATTTTTTTATTTTTTTTCTAAACGAACTTCAGAGAACGTAACTCTGGAAAAATAATAAATCGCGAGACAGTGCAATTTAGTCCTGAAGATTTCATTAAAAAAACGATAAATTAAAAAGTGATTTAACTGTCCGTTGTAAGTAATTAAACCAGAACATTTTTCAATTTTTGAAAAAACGAAAAAGTATTTAAATACCTATTAACGTTCGAATGATTATTTTTAGGCACTCGTTCGGGTGGCAGATGATGCGTATGTCATACCGAAACGTGAAGATTTATACGGATACTTGTTCGCTGGGGTAAATGACAGATCCTTCACGTGCGAGAGACAGAAGTGAACTGCGATCGAAGGTGACTCCGAGAAGGGGCGAGTTCGCAACGCGCATGCGCAAGGGGTGAAGGGATGAAGTACGGTGCTATGCGAGGAAGGGTATAAGATAATGACTTAATTGTTGGAAAGGGTTGCAGGTGTTTAATCGCGTATAATTTACGAGTAAAAGAGGGAGTAATGTATAGAACTTTATAACACTATTGCTGTAAGTATCGATTTCGATAGAATTCTTAACGTTCGCTGAAATAATATTATTGAACGTCGGTAGGAAGAGTATAATTTGAATACTTGATGAAGATGAGCTAACTGAGGGGGTTGAAGTCACTCGATGTTGGGATGTCACTTCAGTCGACAGTATGCTTTCTGAAGAAGAAGACTATATCCACAACGAGTACTACGCTTACAATCTACGGTTATTTCGAATGATTGGCTTATGGGATTATCAGAGATCGTCGATGAAATTCATTTACATTTGTTTCATTAATCTTATAATAATCATTGGAGCGTTCGAGCAGGTAAGCCTCGTTTATTCGATTGACCCTTAACAAAATTAATATAATATTTTTTTTTCCGAATAAAATTGATATCTATAATAGGCTGAATGACTTACCAATGAGGAATCTAGTTTATTAAATATAAATAATATCAACGAGTTTTCTTAATTTAGATTTATACAGCCGTCGCTTCGGAAAGAGACTTAAATTCAATCGCTAAATTACTGGAAACTATTTTGCCGACGCTGTGTTTCGGATCGTGCTACTACAATTTATTATCGAATGGTGCTATTGTTCGTACTTTGTTAAAACCTTTAATTTTTTTTTCTTACCCAATTACGAAGAAAGCACCCTTGTGCCGTTTCAAGGATCAATTTAACATCTGTATACGTTAAAATTTCAGATGAAGAAAATACTTTATCGCTTACAGTGCGATTGGAACAAAATGGCGGGTAAGCCGGAATTAGTAATACTGGAGAAATATGCTAAATTAAGCAAACTGTGTACAGTTGTAATCATAGGTATGTGAAATATTATAAATGTTCGTTAGGATAGTGTGCTTAATGAACGTTGATATTCGTCTACTTATATTTTCAGGCTCTTTTTATCTATATACTGGACTTTTGATGTTTCCTTCATCTATACGTATCATTCAGTACCTCTTTGGTATAATCGGCTACAATGAATTAATTTTACCAGTTCGTTTTGATCATTACATGAAAAATCGTAAAAGTTACTATCTTGGTTTTTGCCATCAATGTTTATTCATAAGCATATTGTGCACGATAGCAGTTGCGAACTATTCGATGTTTATTGCGGTCATATTGCATGCTTGTGCACTGTTTAATGTCGTCGAGTGAGTAAACATTAAAAATGATCATTCTGTCGAACGTAAGAATTTTTAATTGTCGGTATGCAACTCTAAACATTATTGATTTAGCACAGATGGAGGATAAATGAAAGATTCAAAAAAGACCGAAGAATTCTTTATTCCAACAATGAAAATAATCAATTATTACAGGAAAACGAGTGGATTGTCGGTATTATAAAATTCTATAAAACTGTTATCGAGTATGAATTATATTTTGCAAATCAATCTATAATAATTAATGCAATATGTACCTTAAATTATGATTGTTTTAATAATTCACTATTTGTTTTCTTCACCTTCTTTTCAAGATTTATCGATTTAATAAAATTGTTCTACGAGGCAACAAATCTTTTAGAAGGTTTTTTCGCAATACTTATCATCATGATAGATTATTTTTACGTAAGTAAAGTGTATGACAGAATGAAATGTGTATCTTTCAAAATATATTTTCGTTATCCAGAGAAAACGAGATATAGATAGGAAAATTTCCTTTTAGTTATTTCAGGTACTTACTTCCAACATAAACAAGACCGAAAGACTGACAAAGTTGTCCTATGTTGTTGGATCTACGTTCGTAATATTCGCTTACTTTTATTTTGGGCAAAAATTAATGGATCACAACAACAATGTATTTGTAACGCTGTAAGTATTTTCTTTATTCCCTGTAAGTTGAATAACGAGTCCGTAATTTCTTGCGGTTCTCAAAGCGAATTTAATATACGGCTATCATACCATTAGATGTCATTTGTTTATCTGTTCGTTCTGTGTCTATAATATTTATCGAAAAAAAAAAAGAAAAAAAAAAAACAATGGTATTATTTCTATATAGTACGAAGCCGCACGTATTTTTAGTGTGCGATATTTTTTATTGTCTCGTCAATTGTCACATATATTAGAGATTATAGAATTTTTTTTTTTGCAGTTGTCAAATTCCGTTTTATTCGTTATCATTAAGGACACAAAAAATATTACTATTTCTGATAATGAGGAGCATGAGAATGTGCAATTTATCATGGAAGGGAGCAATCGTAGTATCTCACAATCTGTTTTCTGTGGTGAATGATTTTCTTCTCGGATAGATGTATGTTACCATCTTTATCAAATACTTTATACTGATTTCAATCTTTCTTTATAGTTCATACAGAAGACACTGTCCTTCGCTATGATATTATATAATTTGTATTGAATTTATTCGGAGAAAATATCATAGGACGACTGTTCATCATACTGTATTGTAGGATTGTCGCAGAAACGTTACGTATATTGTTTTCATATCACGTGAATAAATAATCGTTCTAAACGAATATATTTATATCACTCTTTGTGTCTGCAATATTTTTTGAGAGTGAAAGGACATACCAACGACAGCTAATTTATTTGCAAATTAATTACTTCAAGTAAAACAATTAGTAACAATGAGGATTATTTTTAAAAAATTTTTATAGAATCGTAATAATGCAATTAGGTTTTCCTGTTCGATTAATAAAATACAATCATTATTCAACACTTTCTCATTGGCAGTACATATGTTTGTGAATGTGTATGTGTTGTAAATCGTTGTTGGAAAAAAAAGGTTCAAATGAAAATACCTTAACAACGAACGAATATTAAAAGAAAAATATACATAAATATATTGTATAGACACGTTAGACTTTCTTACAGAGGAAATATTAATACCAAATTTATTCTAAATTTGCTGAATCCTAACTTATTCCAAATTATTGAATTATTTTCCTTGAAATAGAAGAATATAATTGTAATTGTAGAATTATTATGGTAGAAAAGACATGATTTTTCGAATTGATCAATCTTATATCATACCATATGAAATATTTGTTTTGATGTATAAAAACCACAAAGGTGTCTATTCAATGTTTTCACAAATGCTCGTATGTTCAATACAGATTTTTTTATTTTTTTTCTAAACGAACTTCAGAGAACGTAACTCTGGAAAAATAATAAATCGCGAGACAGTGCAATTTAGTCCTGAAGATTTCATTAAAAAAACGATAAATTAAAAAGTGATTTCAACTGTCCGTTGTAAGTAATTAAACCAGAACATTTTTCAATTTTTGAAAAAACGAAAAAGTATTTAAATACCTATTAACGTTCGAATGATTATTTTTAGGCACTCGTTCGGGTGGCAGATGATGCGTATGTCATACCGAAACGTGAAGATTTATACGGATACTTGTTCGCTGGGGTAAATGACAGATCCTTCACGTGCGAGAGACAGAAGTGAACTGCGATCGAAGGTGACTCCGAGAAGGGGCGAGTTCGCAACGCGCATGCGCAAGGGGTGAAGGGATGAAGTACGGTGCGATGCGAGGAAGGGTATAAGATAATGACTTAATTGTTGGAAAGGGTTGCAGGTGTTTAATCGCGTATAATTTACGAGTAAAAGAGGGAGTAATGTATAGAACTTTATAACACTATTGCTGTAAGTATCGATTTCGATAGAATTCTTAACGTTCGCTGAAATAATATTATTGAACGTCGGTAGGAAGAGTATAATTTGAATACTTGATGAAGATGAGCTAACTGAGGGGGTTGAAGTCACTCGATGTTGGGATGTCACTTCAGTCGACAGTATGCTTTCGGAAGAAGAAGACTATATCCACAACGAGTACTACGCTTACAATCTACGGTTATTTCGAATGATTGGCTTATGGGATTATCAGAGATCGTCGATGAAATTCATTTACGTTTGTTTCATTAATCTTATAATAATCATTGGAGCGTTCGAGCAGGTAAGCCTCGTTTATTCGATTGACCCTTAACAAAATTAATATAATATTTTTTTTTCCGAATAAAATTGATATCTATAATAGGCTGAATGACTTACCAATGAGGAATCTAGTTTATTAAATATAAATAATATCATCGAGTTTTCTTAATTTAGATTTATACAGCCGTCGCTTCGGAAAGAGACTTAAATTCAATCGCTAAATTACTGGAAACTATTTTGCCGACACTGTGTTTCGGATCGTGCTACTACAATTTATTATCGAATGGTGCTATTGTTCGTACTTTGTTAAAACCTTTAATTTTTTTTTCTTACCCAATTACGAAGAAAGCACCCTTGTGCCGTTTCAAGGATCAATTTAACATCTGTATACGTTAAAATTTCAGATGAAGAAAATACTTTATCGCTTACAGTGCGATTGGAACAAAATGGCGGGTAAGCCGGAATTAGTAATACTGGAGAAATATGCTAAATTAAGCAAACTGTGTACAGTTGTAATCATAGGTATGTGAAATATTATAAATGTTCGTTAGGATAGTGTGCTTAATGAACGTTGATATTCGTCTACTTATATTTTCAGGCTCTTTTTATCTATATACTGGACTTTTGATGTTTCCTTCATCTATACGTATCATTCAGTACCTCTTTGGTATAATCGGCTACAATGAATTAATTTTACCAGTTCGTTTTGATCATTACATGAAAAATCGTAAAAGTTACTATCTTGGTTTTTGCCATCAATGTTTATTCATAAGCATATTGTGCACGATAGCAGTTGCGAACTATTCGATGTTTATTGCGGTCATATTGCATGCTTGTGCACTGTTTAATGTCGTCGAGTGAGTAAACATTAAAAATGATCATTCTGTCGAACGTAAGAATTTTTAATTGTCGGTATGCAACTCTAAACATTATTGATTTAGCACAGATGGAGGATAAATGAAAGATTCAAAAAAGACCGAAGAATTCTTTATTCCAACAATGAAAATAATCAATTATTACAGGAAAACGAGTGGATTGTCGGTATTATAAAATTCTATAAAACTGTTATCGAGTATGAATTATATTTTGCAAATCAATCTATAATAATTAATGCAATATGTACCTTAAATTATGATTGTTTTAATAATTCACTATTTGTTTTCTTCACCTTCTTTTCAAGATTTATCGATTTAATAAAATTGTTCTACGAGGCAACAAATCTTTTAGAAGGTTTTTTCGCAATACTTATCATCATGATAGATTATTTTTACGTAAGTAAAGTGTTTGACAGAATGAAATGTGTATCTTTCAAAATATATTTTCGTTATCCAGAGAAAACGAGATATAGAAAGGAAAATTTCCTTTTAGTTATTTCAGGTACTTACTTCCAACATAAACAAGACCGAAAGACTGACAAAGTTGTCCTATGTTGTTGGATCTACGTTCGTAATATTCGCTTACTTTTATTTTGGGCAAAAATTAATGGATCACAACAACAATGTATTTGTAACGCTGTAAGTATTTTCTTTATTCGCTGTAAGTTGAATAACGAGTCCGTAATTTCTTGCGGTTCTCAAAGCGAATTTAATATACGGCTATCATACCATTAGATGGTATTTGTTTATCTGTTCGTTCTGTGTCTATAATATTTATAAAAAAAAAAAAAAAACAGTGGTATTATTTCTATATAGTACGAAGCCGCATGTATTTTTAGTGTGCGATATTTTTTATTGTCTCGTCAATTGTCACGTATATTTGAGATTATAAAATTTTTTTTTGCAGTTGTCAAATTCCGTTTTATTCGTTATCATTAAGGACACAAAAAATATTACTATTTCTGATAATGAGGAGCATGAGAATGTGCAATTTATCATGGAAGGGAGCAATCGTAGTATCTCACAATCTGTTTTCTGTGGTGAATGATTTTCTTCTCGGATAGATGTATGTTACTATCTTTATCAAATGCTTTATACTGATTTCAATCTTTCTTTATAGTTCATACAGAAGACACTGTCCTTCGCTATGATATTATATAATTTGTATTGAATTTATTCGGAGAAAATATCATAGGACGACTGTTCATCATACTGTATTGTAGGATTGTCGCAGAAACGTTACGTATATTGTTTTCATATCACGTGAATAAATAATCGTTCTAAACGAATATATTTATATCACTCTTTGTGTCTGCAATATTTTTTGAGAGTGAAAGGACAGACCAACGACAGCTAATTTATTTGCAAATTAATTACTTCAAGTAAAACAATTAGTAACAATGAGGATTATTTTTAAAAAATTTTTATAGAATCGTAATAATGCAATTAGGTTTTCCTGTTCGATTAATAAAATACAATCATTATTCAACACTTTCTCATTGGCAGTACATATGTTTGTGAATGTGTATGTGTTGTAAATCGTTGTTGGAAAAAAAGGTTCAAATGAAAATACCTTAACAACGAACGAATATTAAAAGAAAAATATACATAAATATATTGTATAGACACGTTAGACTTTCTTACAGAGGAAATATTAATACCAAATTTATTCTAAATTTGCTGAATCCTAACTTATTCCAAATTATTGAATTATTTTCCTTGAAATAGAAGAATATAATTGTAATTGTAGAATTATTATGGTAGAAAAGACATGATTTTTCGAATTGATCAATCTTATATCATACCATATGAAATATTTGTTTTGATGTATAAAAACCACAAAGGTGTCTATTCAATGTTTTCACAAATGCTCGTATGTTCAATACAGATTTTTTTATTTTTTTTTCTAAACGAACTTCAGAGAACGTAACTCTGGAAAAATAATAAATCGCGAGACAGTGCAATTTAGTCCTGAAGATTTCATTAAAAAAACGATAAATTAAAAAGTGATTTAAACTGTCCGTTGTAAGTAATTAAATCAGTACATTTTTCAATTTTTGAAAAAACGAAAAAGTATTTAAATACCTATTAACGTTCGAATGATTATTTTTAGGCACTCGTTCGGGTGGCAGATGGTGCGTATGTCATACCGAAACGTGAAGATTTATACGGATACTTGTTCGCTGGGGTAAATGACAGATCCTTCACGTGCGAGAGACAGAAGTGAACTACGGTCGAGGGTGACTCCGAGAAGGGGCGAGTTCGCAACGCGCATGCGCAAGGGGTGAAGGGATGAAGTACGGTGCGATGCGAGGAAGGGTATAAGATAATGACTTAATTGTTGGAAAGGGTTGCAGGTGTTTAATCGCGTATAATTTACGAGTAAAAGGGGGAGTAATGTATAGAACTTTATAACACTATTGCTGTAAGTATCGATTTCGATAGAATTCTTAACGTTCGCTGAAATAATATTATTGAACGTCGGTAGGAAGAGTATAATTTGAATACTTGATGAAGATGAGCTAACTGAGGGGGTTGAAGTCACTCGATGTTGAGATGTCACTTCAGTCGACAGTATGCCTTCGGAAGAAGAAGACTATCTCAACAACGAGTACTATGCTTACAATCTACGGTTATTTCGATTGATTGGCTTATGGGATTATCAGAGATCGTCGATGAAATTCATTTACGTTTGTTTCATTAATCTTATAATAACACTTGCAGCGTTCGAGCAGGTAAGCCTCGTTTATTCGATTGACGCTTAACAAAATTAATATAATATTTTTTTTCCGAATAAAATTGATATCTATAATAGGCTGAATGACTTACCAATGAGGGATCTAGTTTATTAAATATAAATAATATCAACGAGTTTTCTTAATTTAGATTTATACAGCCGTCACTTCGGAAAGAGACTTAAATTCAATCGCTAAATTACTGGAAACTATTTTGCCGACGTTGTGTTTCGGATCGTGCTACTGCAATTTATTATCGAATGGTGCTATTGTCTGTACTTCGTTAAACACTAAAGTTTATCTTTTTTATTTACCCAGTTATAAAGAACGCACCTTCGTGCCATTTCGAGGATCAATTTAACATCTGCGTACGTTCAAATTTCAGTTGAAGAAAATTCTTTATCGCATGCATTGCGATTGGGACGAAATGGCGGGTAAGCCGGAATTAGCAATACTAAAGAAATATGCGAAATTAAGCAGACTATGTACAGTAGTAATCATGGGTACGTGAAATTTTATAAATGTTCTTTACTACATCGTTCTTAATGAATGTTAACATTCGTGCTCTCATATTTTCAGTCTCTCTTTACCTATACATTGTATTTTTGATGTTTCCATCAATTCTACGTATCATTCAGTACAACTTTGGTATAATCAGCTACGATGATATAATTTTGCCAGTTCGTTTTGATCATTACATGAAAAATCATAAAAGTTACTATCTTGGTTTTTGTCATCAATGTTTATCCATAAGCATAACATGCACGATAGGAGTTGCGAACTATTCGATGTTCGTTTCGATAATATTGCATGCTTGTGCCCTGTTTAATGTCATCGTGTGAGTAAACAATTAGAACGATTATTGTGCGATATTTAAAAAAATAATAATAATCGATTCGTATCAAGCAATACATTGAATATTTTCGATTTTTTTTTGCCACAGATGGAGGATCAATGAAAGATTCAAAGAAAATCCAAATGATAATCACTTCGACAGCGAGGATATTAAATTAGCAAATGAAAACGAGTGGATAGTTGGTATCATTCAAGTCTATAAAAACCCACTCGAGTTTGTATCTGTTTTATCAATGATTAATTATATTTAAAAATTTCTCCTTACAAATATTAATAATGCAATATTTCTCTCTCTCTCTCTCTCTCTCTTTTCTTTCCTTTCGATTTACCGGAAGATTTATCGACCTAATAAAATTGTTCTACGAGATAACTCATCTGTTCGAATGGTTTTTGGCGGTGTTCTTTATCATGGTAGATTACTTTTACGTAAGTGCTCGTTTAGTTTTGATCGAAAAAAAGAAAAATAATAATAAAAAAAAAAAAAAAAATAATAATAAAAAAATAATAAAAAAGTTCCGAACGGTACGTTCCCATAACCGAGACAAATATGGACGTCTAATCTCAGAAATGTTTTTTTTTTATTTTTTTTTTTTTTTTTATTTATTTATTTTTTTTTTTCAGTTGTTTCAGGTACTATCACCGAACTTAAGCATGAGCGAAATATTGACAAAGTTGTCGTACGTTGTCGCCTCGATGTTCGTTATTGTCTCTTACGTTCATCTCGGACAAAAATTAATAGATCACAACAACAACGTATTTCTTTCACTGTAGGTATTTTCTAATAACGAATTTTAAAATAAATACGTAGCACAAAATTTATTCCATCGTTTTTATAAATTTTATTGAACATATATAAACGATATATATGTATATATATATATATTTTTTTTTTTATTATCGATCAATCGTTAATATTTTTTATCGATATAACCACCGGATCGATATTAATCACCCTGCACAAACGTGCTCTGTATTTGATCGGTCATTCGAAAAATAGAAATTTTTTTTTCCCAGCTGTCAAATACCATTCTATTCGTTGTCATTGAGGTCGCAAAAGACATTGCTTTTCTTCACTATGGAGACCATGAGGCTACGCAATCTGTCCTGCAAGGGAGTGATAGTTGTATGCCACTATACTTTGTCCATGGTAAAATATTTTTTCTCTTACCTTAACTCACTCTCTCTCTCTCTCTCTCTCTCTCTCTCTCTCTCTTTTTATTTATTTTTCTTTGTATCTACAAATTCCGAACAACGAAAGAGGTAAACAAACGTATCGTATAAAAAATTAATAATCTGATCTTAAACAGGTCATGCAGAAGTCCTTTTCGTTCGCCATGGTGTTCTATAATTTGCAATGAATTTAATCGTGGTTAGATAAAATGAATGTTATATTATAATACGTCATAAAGCCGGGTTGAAACAATATGGCATAGTTTGTTGTCGTCGTCGATGATGTTGTTGTTGTTGTTGTTGTTGTTGTTTTTGTCGTTGTACTCTCCTTCGTTACCGACATCGATTAAGCTAATAAATGATTTCGCTTTTTTTTTCCTCTAAAATAAATATCCATCGATGTTATCTCGCATTTCCCGTCAATTATATGTTATTGATAATTTTTCTTTTTTTTTCTTGTTTTATTTTTTTATTGTTTTGTACTTGCGTGTACAGCAAATCTTAGTGTTTAATTATTATAAAAAGAATTTCACGTAGAACATGAATACTCGATAGTTTTGTAAAAGAACATTATTGTACGATGACATATATGTTTGTGTGTGTGTGTGTGTATGTATTTATTTGTGTGTGTGTTTGTGTGTATTTTTTTACGTGTATACGTACACGTATATATGTATTATTATATTTATTGATTTATTTCTATATTTTTATTATTATATGTAATATATATATTTATTTTGTTTTTTATTTGGATTATATATATATATATATATATATATATATATATATATATATATATATATTATTTTTGTTTATATATATGCGAGTGTGTGTTAATTTGTATATGTATATATAATTTTTACGTGTATACATACACTTATATATGTATTATTAGATTTATTTATTTATTTATACATTTTTATTATTATATGTAATATATATATTTATTTTTTTTTTTATTTTAAGTTGGCAACTAAACGATTGCGGATTTTGTCGATAGATTCTTATTTAATATCCGCAATCATTTAGTTGCCAACCCAATATATATATATATATATATATCATTTTTGTGTATACATGTGTGTGTGTTTATTTGTATATGTATATACATATTTTATGTGTATATATACACATATATATGTATTATTCTATTTATTTATTTATTTATTTATTTATTTTTTTATTTATTTTTATTATTATACGTAATATATATATATATATATATATATATATATATATATATATATATATATATATATATATATTATTTTTGTATATACACGTGTGTGTTTGTGCCTGCGTGCGCGCGAGCGCGCGCGTTCGTGTACGTAATCATAAGAAAGATTTTCCGACTTTCTCATTCCCAGAGATCTCTTCACATAGAATGGAAAAAAAAAGGTTTTTCCTTTGATCATGATATTTTCCCAAAGATACGAATAAAACCATAATGGCAAAAGTTGATTTCACCTTGTTTTTATCAATTACTTTCACTACTTACGCATAGCAGAAAGTGTTATTATTATTATTATTATTATTATTATTATTATTATTATTATTATTATTATTATTATTATTATTATTATTTAACTGGCAGATTGTTGATAATAAAAATTAAATTTGGGAGGATAAATAAAATTGCGATCATTTTCCATAATTTTTATATTCTTGTTTACTTTCCTTTTCGTTTTTTCTCTTTTGTTACTTTAAATTAAAAATTAATTAAATTAAATTAAATTAAATTAAATTAAATTAAATTTTATTAAAATTAATTTAATTAAAAATTTAATTATTGTTAATTAAATTAAAAAAAATTTGGTTAAACTTTCCAAAGACTTTATTTTTAGTTTGTAAATCGATTTTAATTTTCTTTTTTAATATGGAGTTTTTAAGAGCTCTTTTTTTTATATGTAAATAATAAATTAAAAATGAGTATATATATATATATCAACTGGACGATCAGCTGATAACACTAATAAATACATTTCCTAAATCATATAAAGAAAAAAAAATTTGTTTGAAGTCAAATAAAATGAAAAATAAAACATTGTAAATAATTATCGATGTCGATCGTCTTTAAATCTATGACGATCCATAGATCATGAATTGCATAACCAGACGAAACTGTGATTATGGTTATAAAAAAAAATTAAACAGTTCTAAAATTAATATCCATATCAATCTCATTCAGGATCATTACCTGATGTACGATGATCCATAGATCACGAACTGGATCATGAGGTGATAATACTGAGATATAAAATGATGACGTAAAAAAAGGATATAAAAATGAATGATATTAACGTTAACCATATAAGATCAATTTTCAAATAAAATACGATCTGTAGATCATTGACTAGATCATCAATTGATAACATTTATATAATATGATGAAAAAAATAAAATAAGAAGAAAAAAAAGAGAAAAAGAAACAAATAATTAAAAATCGATTATATAAGATCATTTTTCATCTATGATCATCCATAGATCATAGATTGGATCATTAACTGATAATACTGACACATATAATTATCGTACAAAAAGAGAATAAAAAAATTATTAATTCACAAAATTAACGATACAAGATTATTTTTCGAATAAATGATGATCTATAGATCATCATATATATATATATATATATATATATATATATATATATATATATATATTTATATATTATAATAATAAGAAAGAAGAGAATAAAAAGACAAATAATTTAAAAATCGATCATGTTAGATCATTCCTCCGACAAATTATGATCCATAAATCATAGCCCGTATGATCGTATGTTAACACTGACACACATAATGATCGTTAAAAAAAAAGAGGATAAAAAATACAATGATTAAAAAATTAATGATGCAAGATTATTTTTCAAATAAATGACGATCTATAGATCATTTTCTAGATCATTAATTGATAATACTGACACATATAATGCTCATGAAAATAGTGGATACAAAAACGATAATTAAAAAATGTATGTTACAAGATTACTTATCAAATAAATGGTAATCTATATATAGATCATAAAATAGATCATTACTCGATAACATCGACATATTTATATATAAAATAATTTTGAATCATTAACTCACGAATCCTTCCTTTTACTTATCGTCATTTTTACGATCATTATATATTTCAGTGTTATCAGTCGACGATCCAATCTATGATCTATAGATCACAACACGTCCCAATATGATTTTATACGTCCGACTTTTAAATTATTCGTTTATTCCTTTTCTTCCTATTCCTTTTTTATCAACAAAATATATCAAACGTTATCGGATGACGTTCCTATTCTTGATCCATAGATCATGATTTATTCGAAAATATACACCAGTATCATATCTAAATATGTACATTCTATAAGAGTTAGAAAAATAAAGAAAGAAAGAAAAATAAAAATAAAAAAATCGAATAAACAATTAGGATTATAATGTTAGAATTGTATCGTGTAAGTATACATATATATATAGATCGATCTAAGTCTAGGATTTTAGTTTGATAAATGATCGAGCGTGCTGACTTACCAAGCATCTTGCTTAGATCGGCGTTGTGAAGATCAGGATTCTCGTCGGCCAATTTCTTGCGCTCGACCTTTGCCCAGACCATGAAGGCGTTCATCGGACGACGTATCCGTTGTTCCTTCAGGCTACGTTGCGCAGTACTGCCAGGATGGCACATCTTCACTCCTGTGGGAATCGGTGAGATTCCTTGTTGATAGTCTAAAGACGGTCCCGATGCCAACCAGGACATGTCTTCCAAACGTTGCTGTGCCGGTCCACTCAACATCCCCGGTATCTAAATAATGAAATTAATTATTATTTCATTTTTCGTTATCATCATCATCATCATCATTATTATTATTATTACTATTATTCTGATTTCTATTTTTAATTTTATTATTATTATTATTATTATTCTGATTTCTATTTTTAATTTTATTATTATTATTATTATTATTATTATTATTATTATTATTATTAAATTTAATTTTTAATTTTATTATTTCTATCATTATTATTATTATTATTGTTATTATCGTTATCACGATTTTTATTTTTAATTTTATTATTATTATCATGTTTATGAATTTTATTTTTAATTTTATTATTATTATCATTATTAATATTATTAATAATGATAATAATAAATTATTTATTGTTATTATTATTATTACCGTTATTATCGTTTTATTGTTATTATCGTTATCACAATTTTTATTCCAATTTTATTATTATTATTATGATTATTATTTTTAATTATATTATTATTATCATTATTATTCTAATTATTATTGTTATCATCGTTATCACGATATTTATTCCAATTTTATTATTTCTATCATGTTTATGAATTTTATTTTTAGTTTTATTGTCAATATGATTATGAATTCTACTTTTAATTTCATTATTATTATTATGATTTTAACTTTTAATTTTATTATTATTATTATTATTATTATGATCATTATTATTATCATTATTATTGTTATAATCGTTATTACGATTTTTATTATCGATCTCTGTATTATTATAACGATTATGATTATGTTTTAATCGTTATTATAAATATGACTTTCATTTATAATTTTATTATTACTATTATTATCTTTATTATTATTTGGACTTTTTCTCAATTTTATTATTATTATTATTATTATTATTATTATAATCATTATTTGTCGTTTAAGAAATTTATTCATTTTGAAAATTGATTTAAAAGAGAAAAAAAGAAAAAGATTATATATCTGCCATCCAAATTCTATATAGTAAGAATCAATATTATTTCAATTAATGTGTGTGTGTGTGTGTTTGTGTGAACGGAACGAAATGAAATACATATATAAATCATATACCCAATCTAACAAAAAATAAATAAATAAGAGATAAAATGAGATTATATATATAATTTATATATATATATATATATATATATATATATATATAAATTACTTATTTATATATATAAATTATTTTATATATATTACATACATATAATTATACATATTTTATATGTATTATTACTTTAATTATATATATAAATTACACTCGATATTATATATAATGAAACTATTATATAATATGTGTATATCATAAGAATAAATAGAATTTTATATCTATATATATTAGATTGTCAATTATAAAATTTGTAGAGAAAATAGCAATTGGACATTATTAACTACAAATTTCATCTTATTACGACCTAATATAACTATCTATCTATCTATCTATCTATACATATATGTATGTTATATATAGTCACACAATGAAAAGAAAGGAAACACATATATAAATCACATTACTAATTTAACATACACATGCACACATATATAAATATATATATATATATATATATATATATATATATATATACACACGCCTTAAACCCCTTTACAAAATATCAATTCCACTATTCAAACGTATCAAATATAACCTTAAAGTCCAATATATACGATTACCTTTGACACCAAATAACAAATATCCCTGTCTCTCTCTCTCTCTCTCTCTCTCTCTCTCTCTCTCTGTCTCTCTGTCAATATATCGATCATGTTTTCTCAAACAATAACAATAATAATAAATAGTCAAATATAATAACAATAATAATCGATATAAATCCCTCTCTAGAAATAAACCATAAGCGTGGGCGTAAGATGCGTATATATAGGGTGGACCCAGAAGTCATCGGGTGGTTCGAATGATTTTTTTTTGCAGGAAAGAAATGTTTAAATAATTCGATCGTAAGCTATTAAAACTCGTCGGATTTATTTAAAACTTACGGATCACGAAATTACACGTTCGATTTGCGTTATTACGAATTCTAATCGCTCGTCCAATCACACTCAAGTGATACGTTCGATCGATATTTAACATAACCTCGTAAAATTTGAACCATCCCGATGACTTTTGACCCGTCCTGTGAATCTGTCGTTCGAAAAAATAAAAAAATAAATAAATAAATAAATCGAAAAAAAAGAGATAAAATCAAAATCAAAGAAAGAAGAGATAAAATAAAAAAAAAAAGAAGAGATAAAATCAAAATCAAAATCAAAAAAAAGAAGAAGAGGAAGAATAAACACGAACGCGATAAACGTATATAGGGTGTGCCAAAAGTTATTAGAAACGGTTCGAAGTTTCTCCGATCTGTTACAAATTCGAATTATTCGTATTCGTTAGGAGTAGCGTTCGATCATTCAAAAAAAAAAAAAAAAAAACAAACAAACAAACAAAGAAAAATATTATCGAACTACGTTGTCCATTTCTAATGTTACAAATTCTAATAGCTGATCTAATCGCGTAACGACGAACGTTCGATTAACATTTGACGTAACCTCATCGTGAGATTTGATCCATCTGAATGATTTTTGAAAAGGAAGAAGAAAAAAAAAAGGAAAAGAAAGATGGCGTTCGATCAAGATGGCGTCGTCGTTCGAACTATAAATACGCAAACGCTTATATAATATGTGTGTGTGTGTGTGTGTGTGTGTGTTTGTGTGTGTTCGTGTGTGTTCGCGTGTGTGTGTGTGTGTGTGTGTGTGTGTGTGTGTGTGTGTGTGTGTGTGTGTGTGTGTGTGTGTGTGTGTGTGTGTGTGTGTGTGTGTGTGTGTGTGTATAACGTCACA
The DNA here is from genome assembly GCA_911387935.1 of Dolichovespula saxonica. Classification (NCBI taxonomy): domain Eukaryota; kingdom Metazoa; phylum Arthropoda; class Insecta; order Hymenoptera; family Vespidae; genus Dolichovespula; species Dolichovespula saxonica. Next base: position 3,978,888 of record OU427009.1, read on the forward strand.
TATACGGTGACGTTAACTGTAATACGTAAGAAAAGTATATATAAGAAAACGTACCGAAATGATTTGGGTATCGATAGGCATGGCCGTAGAGTCGTTGGTATCGATATTGGTATCGATGTCGTAGGTTCTAGACGTGGGTGTAGCATAAAGAGAGGAATGAAGTGCCAAGAGACCAGGTGAGCCGCCATAACTGCTAACCGGCGGTGGTGTCACCTCGCCCCTGTCATAATTATCCAGCATCCTGTAAATCGAGAACGTTATATATTTTACATATATATACATATATATATATATTTATTTATATATTTATATATATGTATGTATGTATTTATGTATGTATGTATATATATATATATATATATATATATATATATATTATACATTTCAAATATGCTATTGTATTTATGTATATATGTATATATGTATTTATGTATGTATGTATATATATATATATATATATATATATATATATATATATATATATATATATTTCAATTTTAGCATTATGTACTAACACGTTAGATCGTTGTCTCGTCTAACCATGCACTATGTCTTTTCAAATAATGGCCGATCATCGCACGTTTATCTTTTGTATATGTATTTGTATTGATGTGTGTGTATATATATATATATATGTGTGTGTATGAGAGAGAGAGAGAGAGAGAGAGAGAGATCGTGTGTGCGATTGTGTACGTGTAGACGGTGATTCATCCGGCTGCAATATTTCGAATATCATTGTTATTTTTATCGAATGAGAAAATTGTCGTGGAAGAGATCGTTTGGCAGGAAGCAAATAATATTATTGGTCGAAGTGTATATTGTTACAAGGTCATTTTATTTCGAGATTTCAAGATTGTCCGTTGTATTTCTTTTTATTTTTATTATTATTATTATAGTTATTGTTATTATTGTTATTTTTATTTTTTATTTTGTAATAGATCGTTGTATTTTTATGATTGTAGTTGTCGTAGCTTGTAAAATAATGAATCCAACGATATATATATATATATATATATATATATATATATATATATTTATGTATATATTTATGTATGTTTGCATGCACGTATGTTTATTATAGTATATATAAAATATTACGTATATACATTTGTATAAACATATTGTATAATATGTGTGTGTGTGTGTGTGTAATTGTCATGTTTTATATATATAAAATATTATATAAAATATGATTATATAATAATCATATATATATATATATATATATATATATATATATATATATATATAGATTATATAATTTTATATATATAATCTATTTTATTATTTTATTGTATTTTATGTATGTAGATTACATATCAAGTAATTATGTACATATATATATATATATATATATATATATATATATATATATATATATACAAATATATAAGTATATTTACAAATATATATACGTGCACGTAAACACACACACACACGCACACACGCATATACACTATCTGTTTCTTATTTCTCTATTTTATTTATTTTTCTTTTATATTTTTTCTAGCATATGGTCAAGCACGCATCGCCATTAATGTTCTTAAAGACAATCGTGGGAATTCCACGTAGTGGCCTTGAATGGTTCATTCATGTCGATCAACTCTTTTCCTAACGGGCTTGACAGATCAATCGACGGTCGCCGATCTCGAAACCCACGGGATATCTTCTATCTCTCTCTCTCTCTCTCTCTCTCTCTCTCTCTCTCTCTCTCTCTGTCTATCTATCTACCTCTCTCTTTCTCTTCTTCTTCTTTCGTCGTCTCTCTTCTTCTTATTTCTATCCTTCTTTATGGTAGCATAAGAAAGAGAGAGACAGAGAAAGAAAGAGAGAGAGAGAGAGAGAGAGAGTGAGAGAGATAGATAGACGAGGAAGTCGATTACTTTCATGATCGTCTGTTCGTAATACTAATCGATC
>OU427009.1:3993304-3995804 GCA_911387935.1 Dolichovespula saxonica
TACGAACCGGCATAAAACCGTTAATCTAAAACAAAATCCCAGTCATCGTTCGTTCGTCGAGTCATTAAAAACTGAATCATCATCGCTAAAATGCTCGACGGGACGTCGACGAGTTTAATTTTTCTTTTTTCTTTTTTTTTTGTTCTGTTTCACCTTTCCTCGTTTTCTTTTTCTTCATTTTGTTTTCCTTCTTTTTCTTTTTGGTTTCTTTTTTTAATACTATTACGTCTCATCTAAATTACCGATCGTTCACCAAAATGGCGGAAAGAGAAAACATAACCTTGTTTCATTTATTTATTTATTCATTTATTTATTTAATTTTATTTTTATTTTTATTTGTTTTTAAATTGATATTGCATTTCACCAAAATGGCCGAATTGTTTTATTTATTTATTTAATTTTATTTTTATTTTTATTTGTTTTTAAATTGATATTGCATTTCACCAAAATGGCCGAATTGTTTTATTTATTTATACACTTAATTTTTTTTTTTTTTTATTTCGTTGATTCAATCGGTTCGACCAAAACGGCGGAATTTTTCAAATCGTTATTAATTTTTTTATTTTTGTAAACGGGGATATTTCGATTCACCGAAATGGCAAAAATCGATTTATTAATTTATAATTGTATTTTTTATTTCGTTAATATCGGGTTCGTCAAAATGACGAAAAAAAACTGTTTTATTATTATTATTATTATTATTTTTATTATTATTATTATTATTATTATTATTATTATTATTATTATTATTATTATTATTATTATTTTATTAAGTCGACGTAAGTTCACCAAAATGGCGAAATTATTATTATATAAAAAACATTCTTTTGTTATTTAATTTTTTAATATACATATAACTATATATATATATGTATATATATTTTTATCATTATAATCGAAATTATGTTCACCAAAATGGGCGTTTTTACTTCAATTTATATTCACTTATTTATCTACGTAATCATCATCATCATCATCATTATTATTATTATTATTATTATTATTATTATTATTATTATTATTATTATTATTATTATTATTATTATTATTTTGTACTATCACGTTCGCCAAAATGGCGGAAATAGTCGGATAAACTTTCGTAACTCTATTAATATTAATTTTATTAATTATCATAATTATTTTCGTCCAAGTAAATGCGAAACCAAAATGCTGGAAATAAAATTCAAACGTTCGTTATAAAAATAAAATTTATTTGAAATAAAATTCAATCAATCAATCAATCGATTGATCAATCAATAAAGAAATCAATCAATCAATCACGTCCCACTATACATTTATTTACTTCGTCGACATTACGTTCGCCGAAATGGCGGAATTAGAAGTCAAATTTTCTTCGTGTTTTTCTATCTTTCTCTCTTTCTTTTTTTTTTTTTTCTTTGTCATTTAATTTTTACTTCCTCTCGTTTTATCCTCTTATCATTAAAACTCGACGATTGCGAAGTAATCCCGCGCTTGTTTTTCTTTCGTAATTTTTAATCTTTTTTTTTCCTCCGTTTTCTTCCCCCCCCCCCCACCCACCCCCGCCCCCTTTCACCGACAATAAAAATTCCCGGAAGGTCGGTGGGCGAACAAAGAAAAAGAAAAAGAAAAATAAAAAAGAAAAAAGAAAAAAGAAAAAGAAAGAGAAAAAAATTTCATCGAACCGCGACGGCTTATTATGCATGCATGTATACGCACATGTACGTAGAAAAAGAAAAAAAAAAAAAAAAAAAAGAAAAGAAAAAAATCATGTCGGCATAATGAATAAATATTGCGAATCGTTTATCGAATTATTGATGTTAGAACATCGCATAATCGATGTTTACGAATCGAAGCTTCTTGTTTCAACGGCGGGACTAGTATTACGAGTACCTCGACGATTAATAAAACCATAATAGAATTTCATTTGACATTAAGTATGCGAACAACGATTCCACGGCGCGATACAATTAACTTGTTTGTTAATCATTTCGAGAAAATAATAATCGTTCGAACGATAATCGTAATATTTCTGGCTTATATAACATTTGTTTTAAAAACCTTTTTTCACGGCTAAAGCGTAAATTATTTTAATTAATTTTCACGAATTAATATAAACGATCGTGGATTAAATTAAATCTATTTGATGTAACAATAACAACGACAATAACAACAATGATGATAATGATAATGATGATGATGATGATGATGATGATGATGATATATTAGATTTAAATCAATTCAATTGATTAATCGATTCAATAATCGATTTCGTTTGTGGTATAATTGATATAATTAATCGATTTGGTTTGACATATAAAATTGAAATATTTCCATTGTACATTTGAATATAATTGAATAATTGAATAAACGAATATAATTGGTGGTTAAAATGATTAATTAATATGATAATATATATATATATATATATATATATATATGAATTTTTGTTTTGTTATAATCGATATAATTAATAGATATACACGTATTTATATGGACACACTGTATATACATACGTGTA
>OU427009.1:3998304-4008304 GCA_911387935.1 Dolichovespula saxonica
TTATATTATATTATATTATATTATATGTATATATATTATTACTATATATAATTATCGATATTATATATAATATCATATTATATATACTATTATTATTATTAATGATATTACATTATATATATATATTTATAATTTATAAAAATTATTATTATTATTATTATTATTGTTATCATTATTGTTATTATTATTATTATTATTATTATTATATATATTTATTTATCTATACATTTTTCTAAATATTCCATTGTAAATTAATTACTTTAACATATATACATATATTTGTCTGCTGTATATATATATATATATATATATATATATATATATATATATTTATGTATGTATATATGTAAGTACAAATATATGAACAAATTTTTCGTAATTTTTCCAAATACTTTATTAAAAATTAATTACACACACGCGTATATATATATATATATATATATATATATATATATATATATATATATACAAGTATTGATAAATTTTTCTAAACATTTTATATATATATATATATATATATATATATATATATATATTATATTATATTATATTATATTATATGTATATATATTATTACTATATATAATTATCGATATTATATATAATATCATATTATATATACTATTATTATTATTAATGATATTACATTATATATATATATTTATAATTTATAAAAATTATTATTATTATTATTATTATTGTTATCATTATTGTTATTATTATTATTATTATTATTATTATATATATTTATTTATCTATACATTTTTCTAAATATTCCATTGTAAATTAATTACTTTAACATATATACATATATTTGTCTGCTGTATATATATATATATATATATATATATATATATATATATATATATATATATATATATATATGTATGTATATATGTAAGTACAAATATATGAACAAATTTTTCGTAATTTTTCCAAATACTTTATTAAAAATTAATTACACACGCGCACACGCGCGCACGCACACTCACGTGCGTATAAATTTTAATATACAATTATCTAAAATATATTGGACGTGTCAAATTATTCGCTATATAACGTAATAATTCACGACGACATATGGATCTTCGTGTTTAGAAATTACTCGCATGTCATACATCAGAACGCTAATCACTATGTCTCCTACTCACTACCTATTTGATTTTACGTAATTATAGATATATCCTTGAAGTTAATAAAAACGTTAGACGCCTAACGACCGACGGGCCTGTTTATCACGAGTAAAACACATATTTCGATGTGTATAACATAAACAACAACGGACGTTATTAATTATTTGCGGGGAACAGAAGTAAAAAAAAAAAAAAAAAGAAGTAAAAATAAAATGAAAAAAAATAAATAAATAAAAAGGAAAAAGAAAGAAAGGACAATCTAAAATTATCGTGTTTGCGCTCATAGATAGATTCCGGATGATCGAAGTTTGCTTCAATTTCAAGGACAAATTTGCCATGATCGTATGATGATGATCCACGATAGATCCTAGAAATATTCATTCAACCGTGTTTTCTTATCCATTACGATGCCGATGAAAATGCGGGAAATCCGGAGGGGATATAAATGATTTTTATTGTAGATAAAAGAAAAAAAGAAAAAAAAAAAAAAAAAGAGGGAAAAAAAGGAAGAGAAAAAAAATTGCAAGAAATCTAAATCCTCGTAGATACGATTTTTTCCTTCCTCTTTCCTTCTTTTTTTTCCTCTCTTTGCTTCTTCCAAACAAATGAAAAATAAAAGATTTTTTATAATTCTCATCGACCGAGCGCGATCGAACAAATCGATTTTGTTGGTTTGTAACTTCGTTGGAACTTTTTTATTTATTTTTTTTCTTTTTTCTTTTTTTTTTATTTATTTTTTATTTTTTTTTTTTTTTTTTTCGTTATACGAGACGTACGAGTCGATTGTTGCGTCGATTTAATTAACGAATTAATATTTCCGTTCGTTGGTTAATATTTTATTTTTTCTGTATTTTTTTCTTTTTTCAATTTTTTTTTCTCTTTTCTTTATTTTTTCCATTACGTACGTACGCTTACCTCGCCGTCGTTTCATTTCAAAATAATTATTTCGGTGTTTATTTTTTTTTTTGTTTGTTTTTAATTTACTTAAAAATTCTTACATCCAAGTTCTTCCTAATTGAAACGTTGAATAATAATATTCAATGGGTTAATAAAATGGAAAAATGAATAATAAAATAAATAAATAAATAATAATAACAATTCGTCCGTTTAATAATCGACTCTCTCTCTCTCTTTTTGAGATTTTTTCTCATCATTCTTTCAAATCACATAATTTTACTAATAATCGATTACAACGATCGAACATTATATATTACAAGTCGCGAATTGTGAAACAACAATACTCGTCTTAATTACAATAATTAATTTCGATAATCAATACGTCTGGCCTTTTATAATCGTCGTCGCGTTATAATAATAAATTAATGCTATGTATTTCAAATAATTAATATTTGATAATCAATGCTCCATCATATAAATAATTTAATTTCATCGATCGAATACGATGCGATTGAAATAATTATCGTTCGCGTTAATTTGATCGAACAAAAAAGAAAAAAGAAAAAATACGCCGACAATTATTCAGTTCGAGAATAAACGAGGTAAATGAATAAACAAATTAATAAGTAAATAAGTAATTAATTATATCCATATGTTCAGAAAAAAATATATAAATGTATATGGGTGTGTGTGTGTGTGTGTGTGACAAACATTTGATTAAGAAAAAGAAATAAAAAGAAGTGAAGGAAATATCGATAACAATTGACCTATCGTAAAATATTACGAAGAAAAAAAGAATGATAATAAAAAAAATAATAACAATAAAAAATGAATAATAATAATAATAATAACAATAATAATAATAATAATAATAATAATAATAATAATAATAATGATAATCATCATCATCATAATAATGATAATAATCATCATCATAATAATAATAATAATAATTGCACCAACCATTAGCATATTTATATGTATAATATATATACATATATAAAATTAAAAAAAAAAAAAGAAAAGAAAAGTGGTAGCCGAAAAAACGTTGTCGTCATTATCGTCATCATCGTCATCGTCATCACCAACGTCGTCGTCAGCGTTATCGTCGTGCGAGAATAAAAAAAAAAAGAAAAGAAAAAAAAATTAGAAAAAAAGAAAAAAAAATGGTAGCCGAAAGAACGTCGTCGCCGTCATTGTCGTCGTCATCATCGTCATTATCGTCATCGTCATCATCAACGTCGTCGTCATCGTTGTCGTCGTGCGAGAATAAAAAAAAAAAAAAAAAAAAAATTAGAAAAAAAGAAAAAAAAATGGTAGCCGAAAAAACGTCGTCGCCGTCATCGTCGTCGTCATCATCGTCATTATCGTCATCGTCATCATCAACGTCGTCGTCATCGTTGTCGTCGTGCGAGAATAAAAAAGAAAAAAAATTAGAAAAAAAATTAGAAAAAAAAAGGAAAATAAAATGGCATCCGGAAAAACGTCGTCGCCGTCATCGTCGTCGTCACCATCGTCACCATCGTCATCGTCGTCGTCGTCATCTACATTTATCGTGCGAGAATAAAAAAGAAAAAAAAAAGTAAAAATAAAAACGAAAAAAAAAGGAAAGAAAAGAAAAAGAGGGAAGGGGATATACAATAGAGAAGGATCTAAAAAAAAAAAAAAAAAAAAACAAAAAAGAAGAAGAAAAAGGGGAAGGATCTAAAAGAAAAAGAAAAAAGAAAAGATGGGAGGATCCAAGAGGTAGAACAAAAAGAAGAACAAGAAAATGAAGAAGAGACGATAGAGACGTAAAAGCGAATGAGTGTGCGTTTGTGTACGACAGAGAGAGAGAGAGAGAGAGAGAGAGAGAGAGAGAGAGAGAGAGAGAGAGAGAGAATCAAAAAGAACGGAGCTATCAGCGCAGAAGGAAATACATGGAACATTGGAGCATACGAGAGTAGCATAAATCATAGGACATGAAGCATAAAAGCTCGTCCCACACGTCATTTTCTCGCTTGCTCCTCTAAATATGTGTGTGTGTGTGTGTGTGTGTGTGTGTGTATATGTATATGAGAGGGGTGTCATCTTTAATATTTTTTATTTTTTTTATTTTTTTGTTACTCTCTCTCTCTCTCTTAGTTTCATTCTTTGTTTCTTTCTTTCATTCTCTACCCTACCGTCATATTACATTTGTCTTACCTTTAATCGTTTCTTTCAAAAACGAATGACAATTTTATCGTCCATCCCTTTGGTATCTTAATAAGAAACGAAATTGGATTTGATTCGAATATTTTTTAATCGGTCGTTTCAATGTACGTTTTTTACGTTCGTACTCGGCGTTATATAAATTAGGGATTGTCGTTTAAGAGAAGAATGAGAAATGGATGAGATTGTATATAGGAATTAAAATACAGGGACATTGTGTGTCTGTGTGTCTCTGTGTGTCTATGTGTGTGTGTTTCTAATTTGAAAAAATGTAAAAGAAGAAAGTATAAAAGAATTATATATATATATATATATATATATATATATATATATATATATATATATATATATATACATAAGATAAAAAGTGGAATGGAAAAGACGGGAGATGATATATGAAAATGAAAATTGTCAAGGATTTAAGAGGAATAATGTTTTTGAATTAAAAAAACATAAAAGAAAAAAAAAATATATATATATATATATATATATATGGAGGATGTATGTGTATAAAAAATTGAAAATAGAAGGAAGGAAAAAATAAAGACAAAATATGTGAAATAGAAAAAAAAAATAGAAAAAATACGAAAAAAAAAATACACAAATCATTAACAGTGGGAAGAATTAAAAAAGAAAAAGAAAAAAGAACAAGAAAAAGAAGAACGATTAAAAAAAATATATAGAAAATAAAAAATCGAGAGAGAGAAGAAGATAGAGAGAGAGAGAGGGAGAAAGAGAGAGAGAGAGAGAGAGTAAAATCTGAAAAATGAAAAGCGTTAAGGGAAAATAAAATAAAAACTATAAAACAAATAGAAAAAGAAAAAGAAGCTGAAGAAGAAAAAAAAATAAAATGAAAAATAAGATCCCAGTGAACAGGAAATTAAAACGAAACAAAAAAGAAGGAATATAAAACGAACGAAAGAAACAAAAAAAGAGAGAAAAAAAAATCAAAATGACGGATAGAAGGTAGAAAAAAAGAAAGAGAATATAATAGGTATGTGTTGAAGGAAGAGAAAACGAAAAGAGAAAAGAAAAACAAAGCAAAAACGATCAAACGAGGAACGGGTAGAAAATAAGTGGAAAAGAAAATTTAAAAAAAAAAAACAAACTAAAATATAAATACACATATACAAATATATATATATATATATATATATATTTATATATATTTATTATATAATTATATTATATAATTATATATATATATATTTATATATATTTATTATATAATTATATATAATAAATATAAATATATAATTATATTTATTATATAATAATTATTTATAATATATATAATATTGTATAATATAATATAGATATACATATTATATATTATATACATATATATATATATATATATATATTATATAATAAATAAATAAATAAATAAATAATAAAGAACAGATATAAAAGCGAAGAGAAGTGAAAAAGGATGCATTACAACGAAAAAGAAAAAGAAAAACCAACAAAAATATTAAAATCAAATATTTATATATATATTATTTTAAACAAAAAAAAATGTATATATATATAAATAACGAAAAAAAATAAAAAAAGAACTGGAAAGAAAGAGACAGGAGGGGAAGAAGTTCCGACGAAACGAAACCGTAAGAAAGAGAGAAGAAAACAAAAAAAAAAGAAAAAAAGAAAAAAGAAAGAGAAGAGAAAGGAAAGGAAAAAAAGGGAAAAATAAGAGAACGTGGAAAAAGAAGAAGAAAAAGAAGATGAAGAATAAAAAGAAGAAGAATATGGACGTGAAGAAGGAAAGAAAGTAAGGTTATAAAAGGGTTAAAGAAGAGAGAACAGAGAAAACGCGTATAATCTCCTTTTATTAATGTACATATATACATACGTACATAAACATACCTACATACACACACACACACACACATATGTAATACGTACTATACATATATACATACATATATATATATATATATATATATATATATATATATATATATACATACACATATGCAATACGTACAATACATATATACATACATATATATATACATACACATATGCAATATGTACAATACATATATACATACATATATATATACACATATGTAATACGTACAATACATATATACATACATATATACATACATACATGTCTATACATATTTTTATCCATATATATGTATATATATATATATATATATATATATATATATATATATATGTATATATGTATTTACTCGTGGCATACACGAGGAGGATGCCGATTGGCGATTACGTTAAGCAAACACCGCGGTGTTTACGCCCCCACAATTTGCCTGGGGTTCATCTTACCCTAATCGCCGAGCTAATAACAGGATTACCGTCGGCCGAACCTAAGGAATCGTATACTTATCCCTAATTCGCCGTATCGTTATTAATATACACAATACAATTTTGATGCGTTCCTCGCGGGAGGCGATAAGACCATCTCTCTCTCTCTCTCTCTCTCTCTTTCTCTCTTTCTCTCTTATTATTATCTTTCTCTCTCTTTCTGACTGTATCTCTATCTCCCTTCTTATATATCTCTCTCTCTCTTTCTCTCTCTTTTTAACTGTATCTCTCTATCTCTCTCTCTCTCTCTCTCTCTCTCTCTCTCTCTATCTATCTCTCTCTCACTCATTCACTATCTCCATCATTCTTTTGTTTCGTTTTTAACCAACATCAAAGTTTACAAGCGAATTAACGAAAATCTAATTTTTCGAAATCTGATTAATTGTTTGTTACTTCGTTCCCCAAACGTTGTCTATTTTTCTATCAAATCTTCTTATCAGATAGTAAAACCTATATCCAAGTTTATATATATATATATATATACACATCACACGCAAAATAAATGTCTATGAAGGTATTAATTTATTTAGAAAAAAAGAAAAAAAATAAAAAAAAAGAGAAATCAATGTACATAAACAAATACGTACAAAAAAAAATTATCCATGTGATATCATATAATAATAATCTAACAAAATTTATATATATATATATATATATATATATGTATACAATACATGAACACACACACACACACACACACACATATACATACATATATAAAAAATAAAAAAGTAAAAATAAAACAATACACACACACACACATACACACACACAGACAACCACCCATCCAACCATTTAGATCCACCTACCCATCCACCCATCTACACACACAAAAAAACACACACACACACACAAACATATATATAATTTGTATATACAAATACTCGTGTACTCACGTGTAATGGGAATAAGATGGATTGTTAGCCTGTTCGATGTGCGATGTTGTCGGCAATGGCTGCACAATGGCAGCCGAGGGATCCCTAGCTGGCGATGAACTTTGAACCGTTGGTATACCGTGATGGTAGCGTTGGCACATCTCGGCCAAATTCCACCCATGGGCATCCATATATTAGAACTGCTTTGACCGTCCTTGGCGTACCATCCATTTCACATTACTTACTTAACTACCATCCACTTTCTTCCCCCACCCAATGCACCCTCCTTAAATCACTGCACACCCCCTCACCGTCCCCCACTGCACGTCCCTTCTCTATCTCTATCTCTATCTCTATCTCTATCTCTGTCTCTATCTCTGTCTATCTTTCTTTCTTTCTTTCTTTCGTCTTCCTCTTCTTCTTCTTTATTCTCTATCTTTCTCTCTCTCTCTCTCTCTCTCTTTTATTTATACAAATATGTATATATATTTGTATGTGTGTGTGTCTCTATCCTTGTCCTTACCTTCAGATCGACAGTTTCGCAAGCGATTTTTTTTTTTTTTTTTTTTTTTTTTTTTTCTAAAATATTTTCAATCTTTCAACGGAACGTCCCTTTGGAGCTTCGTAACATGCTACACTTTTGTTTTTAAACGTTTTTCTTTTTCTTTTTTTGTTCGTTTTTTTATTTTTCCGGTTTCTTGTATTTTTTGTTTATTTCTTCTTTCTCTTTTGATCTGTTTTTTTATTATTAATTTTCTTTTCTTTTTTCTTCCTTTTTTTTTTTTTTCAATGCTCGACAGGGCGGAAAGTATTATTTCTTTACTTTCTTTTTCTTTTTCTTTTGCTTTAACTCTCTCTCTCTCTCTCTCTCTCTCTCGTTTGTTCCCTTCTTTTACCTCTTGGCCGATCTTCCAGTCCTGCGAGAAATAAAAAATAAAAAAATTAAACGACCGTCGTGTAAATGAAAATGACAAGAATAAGTAGATAAACATCCCTTCCTTCCCCCTCCACCACCCCCACACACCCCCTCCTAAAAATAGAAGGGACAGTAGTGAAAAGGAGAAAACATTCCGTCGTAAAATTTTCGATAATTAAATGAAGTACGAGTAATAATAAATGTAAACGAAACGATATATTTGACGAAAAACGAAACGGAATAATTTATTTCATGACGAATAAAATATTTCATAAAAATGAACATGTAAATTGGATATATCATAAGCAACGAAAACGAAATGAAATATTTCATGAAAATGAAAATGAAAATAAAATATTTCGTAAAGATGAAAACGAAATAATAATATTTCATAAAAATGATCATAAAAATAAAATATATCATAAGCAACAAAACGAAATGAAATATTTCATAAAAATGATCATGAAAATAAAATATGTCAGAATAATGAATGGAAATAAATTATTTTATGAAAGTTGAAATGAAATGAAATATTTCATATAAATGAAAGAAATAAAATTAAAACAATAAAAATGAAAACGAAATAAAATATTTCATAAAAATGATCATGAAAATAAAATATATCATAAGCAACAAAACAAAATGAAATATTTCATGATAATGAAAACGAAAATTAAATATTTCGGAATAATGAAAGGAAATAAATGATTTTATGAAAGTTGAATTGAAATGAAATATTTCATATAAATGAAAGAAATAAAATCAAAATAATTGAAATGAAAACGAAATAAAATGTTTCGTAAAGATGAAAACGAGATAAAATATTTCGTAAAAATGATCATGAAAATAAACTATGCCATAAGAACGAAAACGAAAATTTAATATTTCATTAATAATGAAAACGAAAATAAAATATTTCGGAATAATGAAAGGAAATAAATGATTTTATGAAAGTTGAATTGAAATGAAACATTTCATATAAATGAAAGAAATAAAATCAAAATAATTGAAATGAAAACGAAATAAAATATTTCGTAAAAATGAAAATGAAAATAAGCTATGCCATAAGAACGAAAACGAAATAAAAATAAAATGGACAGATGAATATAATAGATCCTGGAGTATATCAAAATGACATATATATAAATATATATAAACGATCGAAACGATCAAAACGATCGAGAGATCTTAACGCGATAACGCAAAAAGATCGAACGATCGTCTCGTTCGATTATCGCAAAATACGAGTGAGATAACCTTTTTATATACAAATATATATATTTATATTTTTTTTTTTTTTCATTTTTTTGGTCTCCATTTTATTATTCACTTATTTAATTCATTTATTTATTTATTTATTCATTCATTTTATTACGTTGGACGTTCCGACGTAGAGACGTTTATAAAATATTCCGACCTACAAAATCGATTCGCGAGGAGAGAAAATCAACGTGTCATCGGGACTATTCATTCGTTTCGACTTCCATTGTTGTCGAGCAGACTTCGTCGAGGTTCTCGATAAATCAAAATCGCGGTCGCGCGAATTCATCATCCGAGGGAACCGTTATAATCTCGTTTAATACGTTCAAAAAATTTTTTTCCACAGTCATCGATAATCCCTTTTGTACTGTAATCCGATCGTTGATCCTTTT
>OU427009.1:4013304-4015561 GCA_911387935.1 Dolichovespula saxonica
TATACTATATATGTATATAAATAATAAGTATATACTATAATAATAAATAATAATAATTAGTATATAATATATTAATATTTAATATGTAGATATGGATATATATATATATATATATATATATTAATATATAAAATTATAATATAATAAAATATAATATAATATAATATAATATAATATAATATAATATAATATAATATTATATTATATTATATTATATGATTTATATATATATATATATATATATATATATATATATATATAATTTTTTTCTCTCTCTCTCTATTTATCTTTATTTTAAGTGTTTAATTTTATATTACATACAAAAATTGTAATTAATAATTATAAAACAAAAACCTAGTTATTTAAATCACCAAAAATTATTTACGCGTCATATTAAGATTGATTCTCATCGAGACGGATAATGTCCTGTGTACTTCTGACGTGAAATTTGTTTCATAGATAAAGAAAAAAAAAAGAAAATAAAACAAAAATGTAATCAAACCAAGAGAATCCAAAAGAGAAATTTTTCGATCGCGAATTTTTCCGTCGCCCGAGATGACCGCCGTTATTTCATTCCCAACGATAAATAAATGTCGTCGCGTTCGATCGATCGATCTATCGATCGAACAGAAGCATAGAGGAAAAAAAATTTCGCTGTGCTTTCAACGAAGAAAAGAAAGAGAGAAAAAGAGAAAGAAAGAAAGAAAAAAAAAAGACAAAGAAACGAACGAGGGATATAAAGAAAGGATAAAAGAAAGAGAAATAAAAGAAAACGATAATAAAAAAGAAAAGAAAAGAAAGAATGGAAATAAAAAGACAAACGACGAACGAACCAAGCAAACAACATACAAACAAACAAACAAATAAATAAATAAACAAAAGAAAAAAGAAAGAATGACAATAAAAAGACGAACGAACGAACCAAACAAACAAACTTCAAACAAACAAACAAATCAATAAAAAAAAGAGAAAAAGAAAAAAAGAAAATAATAAAAACAAAAGGAAAAGAAAATAACGCGGGCAAAACAAATTTCTAATTTCATAACGGCGTTAGATAATTCAATTGGGGTGTTGGAGGAGGGGGAATAATATTTTCTATTCGGTTAATCGTCGAATTAATTTTTACCATATTGGGCAATAACAATAACAATAATAATAACAATAATAACAATAATAACAACAACAACAACAATAACAATAATAATAATAACATTAATAATAACAATAACAACAACAACAACAATAATAATAACAACAAAAAACAGCAACAATCACAACAACAATAATAATAACAACAAAAACAACAACCACAATAACCACAACAACAACAACAACAACAACAATAACAATAATAATAATAACATTAAAAATAATAATAACAACAACAACAATAATAATAATAACAAAAACAACAACAACAATAATAATAACAACAACCACAACAACAACAATAATAACAACAATAACAACCACAACAACAACAACAACAACAGTAATAATAATAATGATAATAATAATAATAATAATAATAATAATAATAACAACATCAACAACAAAGACAACAACAACAACAACAATAATAATAATAATGATAATAATAATAATAGTAATAATAATAATAATAATAACATTAATAGTAATAATAATAGTAATAATAATATATTAATATAATAATAATAATAATAATAATAATAATAATAATAATAATAATAATATTACTATAATATCATAATAATAATATTAATAATAATAATAATAATGATAATATTCATAAGAGTAATAATAATAATAATAATTATATTAATAATAGCAATAATAATAATAATAATAATAGTAATAATAATAGTAATAATATAATAATATAATAATAATAATGGTAATAATAATAATATAACTATAATAATAATAATAATTATAATAATAATAATAATAATAACTATAATAATAATATTAATAATAATATAAATATAATAATAATATTAATAATAATAATAATAATAATAATAATCATCATTATAATAATAATAATAATAATATAACTATAATAATAATATTAATAATTATATAACTAATAATAATATTAATAATAATAATAATAATAATAATAATAATAATAATAATAATAATAATAATAATAATAATAATAATAATAAATGGTAAAAGAAATACGGGAATTTATTATTTTGCATCGAGAAAAACGCACTCTCTCTCTCTCTCTCTCTCTCTCTCTCTCTCTCTCTCTCTCTCTCTCTCTCTC
>OU427009.1:4016061-4018561 GCA_911387935.1 Dolichovespula saxonica
GTTTCAACGTATGTACGTTCGATGATTTTTTCTTTACCTTCGATTTTCTGTATTTTCTTTTTTTTTTTTTTTTTTTTTTTATTAACTTTTATTCGTATATTTTTTTTTTTTATCTTTTTTTTCACGTGCTTGCGATGACACCCACGTGGATCTCAAAGCAACTCGTTTAGCGTTCCCACTATATATATGTACATACATAACTACATATATTTTTATTTGTGTATATATATATATATATATATATATATATATATATATATATGTATATATATATATGTGTGTACGTGTGTATATACGTTTGGTACAAAGCTTAGACGACCAATCTATATGGACATTCACCTTTCTCTCGGTTTGCTAATCAATCTGCTTCCTACGCTCTCAATTATGTAACATCGCATTACGAATCCCGCAGAAAATTTCTCAAAGGCTCGATCATATTCGTATGATATTTAATAAAAAAAATTTTCATTTAAAAACAAACAAACAAAAAAATAGAAAAAAGTGTTATTAAACCGCCCGCCATCGTTAATCATCGATCGCAATTGGATAAAATCGATTGATTTGACAATGAATTTTTGGTTCGGGTGTCAATCATTAAATAATTATTTAAATAAATAAATAAATAAATAAATATATTTAACGTACACTCG
This sequence comes from Dolichovespula saxonica, assembly GCA_911387935.1. NCBI lineage: Eukaryota > Metazoa > Arthropoda > Insecta > Hymenoptera > Vespidae > Dolichovespula > Dolichovespula saxonica. Next base: position 4,016,712 of record OU427009.1, read on the forward strand.
TAATATCGCATTCGGAATAACGCGGATTATTAGTATTTCTTTTTTCGTATTTTTTTTTTTTTTTATTTTGTGTCGTTTGTTAAAGAAATAATATTTATCATTTTATTACAAATAATATTGCATTGTAATACAGGATAATTGAATTTTCCTTCGATCGATTGTTCCCCGAATAAATATGTGGTATTATTTTTTTTGTTTACGAATAAATACATAAAGTTATTATTATTTATTTATTTATTTGTTTATTTTTTTTTCTTTGATTCACATTAGTCGTACTAATACAGTATCGTGTATAGAATTTCATTCGATTTAGTTATTAAAATAAATTCGAGCTTATTGGATCTTGTTCGTTGATGTTCATCGAATAAATACATAATGTTTGTTCTCTTGTTTACTTATTTATTTATTTATTTATTTTATTTTTTTTTTATTTCCTACACCCATCTCGAAATAACGTTATATCGTTTTGTCCAATCGATTTTGATAAATTATTACACGAGCTTAAATATTTTAATACGACATTATCAAACATTATTTTCATATGGTATATACATATGAAAATATAAACAATAATAAAATAATAAAATATAAAATATAAACAATCATAAATAAATTTATGACAATAAACATTATTTTCAGTATGGTAGGATTATTAAATACATATACGTATTTGGTTGATGTCTATAACGAAGATAATATTATTTTATAGAACGATCACAAATGATATTATTATATGATTTAATAGACGATAATATTCATTATAAATATAATATTAATTCGAAAACGACAACGACAAAGACGAAATAGCAAATGAGTAAGAAATTAAATAAGAAAATAAGTAGTAAATATATATGAGAAAGAATAAAAATAAATAAGTAAATGAAACGATTAATATCTTAATGAGAGAAGAAAAAAAAATATGACAGACAGAGACAAAGAGAGAGAAAAAGAGAGAGAGAGAGAGAGAGAGATGCAAATTAAATACAATATTGAAAATAAATAATATTACTGGCCAACGACTATAAACCGAGTTATATTCGAGAGTAACGTCGTTGTTTCTCCGTCCAAAAAAAAAAAAAAATAAAACAAAAAAAAAATAAAAAAGAAAGAAAATATATTCGGTAAAGTAAGAGAAAAAGAGAGGGTGGGAGGAGGAAAAAAATAAACACATAGCATCGAAGGATCGAAAGAGAAGGGGATAAAAGAGAGACGGAATGAGAAACAGTAAAGAGAAAGAGAGAGAGAGAGAGAGAGCTCGAGTCCAAGAGAGAGAGAGAGAGAGAGAGAGAGAGAAAGACTGATAGATAGAGAAGGGTGCCGCACGCGAGAAGAAACGATTCGACTATGTTCGACTATATTCGTATATACCCGACGACACGACTCGAGCCGAATCTAGTCGAGTAGACCCGAGCGCTCCGCGCGAGTCTCACCTTAGCTCACCATAGCCAGCTAACCTAAGACTGACTACGTTCGACGACGGGTATCACAGGTACGTCGGTGTGCTATAGACACATGGGAGGGTGAGGGGGTGGGGAGAGGGGTGGAGGGGTGTCGGTGGTGGGGATAGCGGCAACGGCGGCTACGTTCGGCGCTGCTGGTAGTCCGTGGGATGTGGCGGCGGCGGTGCTGGTGGTGGGGGGTGACGGCAACGGTGGTGGGGGTAACGGCAACGGTGGTGGGGAGAGTCGGCAGAGGCACGGTGGCTCTCGACATCGGTAAGAGTCTTCAGTACGCGCTCGAGTCGTGCAGCGAGAGGGAGCGCGGGTCTCGAGGTGCACGTTAACCGGCAACGTTATCATCGTCATCGTACGACGTCGTACGTGGTAGTCATAGTCGGCCTGTGTATCGTC
>OU427009.1:4021061-4031061 GCA_911387935.1 Dolichovespula saxonica
TTTTATGCGAAGTTAGTGTTGTTGCGCGTGTTGTTGTACCGTAGTGTTCTTGGCGAGTATCGAGGACCGTCGATCTCTCGATTAACAGCGATATAAAATCGTGAAATTATTATATCAGATTATTCGTTGTATCGATTATTATTCGATTATATCGTGGATGGAGTACGGGGATCGAATTTAGGGGGCCTTTAGTGTCAAAACTTGTAACCAACTTTTGTTGTGACGTTTTATTCGGCGACCATGAGGTCTTTCGATTTGTCGATCTGTGAATTGTTTGTTTCATTTTTTTATTTTATTTTATTTTATTTTATTTTTTAATTAATCTATTTATTCGTTTATTTTTTTATTTTTTGGATCGTTATCATCAATTAGCGTCGTCGAATTTTTTGAAATATATTAATTCGTCGATCTGTGAATTATTTGTTTCCTTTTTTTATTTTATTTTATTTTATTTTTTAATTAATCTATTTATTCGTTTATTTGTTTATTTTTTGGATCGTTATCACCAATTAGCGTCGTCGAATTTTTTGAATTATCTCCTTAAATCTCGAGACGCGTCGGCAAACGTTTCTCGACCTGCAGCTTTTTTTGTTTGTTTTTTTTTTTCGATTCTTTTTTTTTTTATTTTTAAAAATTTTCTTCCTCTTCTTCTTCTTCTTGATAATTTCCTTCGAGATCGTCGAGTGTCGTCGATGTTTTATATTAAACAAAACAAAAAAAAAAAAAAGAAAAAGTAAAGAAAAATAAATAAATAAATAGATCGACGAATAAATGAAAGAAAAGTAAAAAAACAAGCGAGTGAAAGAAAGAAAAATAAAAGAGAAAAAAAAAGGAATAAATGCAAGGGGAGAAAAAAGATGGAAGTTAAAGATGAATAAATCGAAGTCGATTGAAACGATCGTAAATGATTTTATATTTTCATTATTATTTTCGTATTACCAAAATTCGTATTTAATTTTTATTTTTAATCGTTATAATAATAATAATAATTATTATTATTATTATTATTTTTATATTTATTTTTATTTATTTTGAAATCACGAAATCATCTTCGGTTGCTCGTTGTTCCTTTTTTATCTATCTATTTATTTATTTATCTATTTATTTATTTATTTATTTATTTATTTATTTTGAGTGAGTGATAAAGGGGTGAGGCGAGTAGGGGGACGGAGGGTGTATGGGGGTTGGATCGAGTTAAGGGAGGATTTTTTTAATCGTAGAATTCGATTAGAAATCGAATATAAAACGTTTCAAGGAAAATGATCGTCGTTTCAAATTCGAATTTCACAGTTCGATACGATCGTCGTCCCATCGTACGTTCTTCTTCTTCTTCTTCTTCTTTTTTTTATTCGTTTTTCGTTTTCTTGGTATCAAATTTTCTTTTTTTTTTCTTTTGCAAGAAGAATTACGGTCGAAAAATCGTCGCCTCTATTCGATTGACTTATCGTTTGATATACAAAACGTGGGATTCAATCGAATCCTTTCGAACGTTCGACATAAATTGACGTAGTGATCGTCAATTTGGAAAATTTATTTATTTATTTATTTATTTATTTATTTATTTATTTAATTATTACCAGTTTAATAATCACGAGGTAAAAGTTACATTAACGTAATTACGATCTAAGTGACGATGTACCAATCGATGTAACGATTACGTGATGATAATTATCGATCTATAGTCATAAGTACGAATAATGATCGTGACTATAAATATAAATGATTATAAATATAAATAATGATTGTGAATATAATTAAATCAAAGTTATGATTACGAAGTTAATGATTATTACATCGATGTAAGACTCCGTCGTCGAATTCGAATCGTTTTGCGTTTTTTATTATTGTCTTTTTTTTATTATTTTTATTGTTATTATTATTGTTGTTGTTGTTGTTGTTGTTGTTGTTGTTGTCGTTGTTGTCGTTGTTGTTGTTGTTGTTGTTATTGTTGTTGTGGTTGAAACCGTGTTGTACTTCGAGTTCGAATCTCGCGACGCTTCGACTTGACTTTTCCGTTGGCGTTGAGTCTTCTCGATTTTCGAAATTAAACGAAAGCATTATCAAAGTTGAGAACCGCTTACGTTCATTCAACAATTTCGTATATACCACTCTACCGGCTCGCAATAATTTTCCTTCTTTCTTTTTTTTTTTTTTCGATCGAAGTCCGCGATTGTATCTTCTTTTTTTTTGCTTTTATCTGTTTTTTTTTTTTATTTTTGGAATTCACGGTTTTTCAATTTTTACTATCGCGAAAATTTCGATCTCCCGTGGCTTTTATTTTTTCTTTTTTTTTTTTTAGATTTTTTTTTTTTTAGATTTTTCTTACCTTACAATTAATTGGTCGTAGGATCGAATTTGAGAACCCGTACGTTGGGTCGGAAAGTTTGAATTTGGAATTTGTATCGATCGAAAGTGACCCCTTGGGATTTTCTATTTTTCAATTCCAATCGTCGATTTCGTCCGACGCTTCGTTCGAGTTCGTACGAACGCACGAAATTTAATTTTGCGCGTTTCTTTTTTCTTTGTCAAAAATATCGAGGGCCGTTGAATTTTAATCACTTTTATGCGTACGATCGTAATCGACGAATGGTCGTTGAAATTTTGAAAATTTTATCGTCGATTTGTAGTACGGATTTTGAATCCCGTAAGTGTTCGAACGAATTCGACGAATGATCGTTAATTTCGAAAATTTTATAGTCGATTTGTGATGCTGATTTTGAAGCTCGTAAGTGTTTTAACGATGTCGACGAATGATCGTTAATTTTGAAAATTTTATCATCGATTTGTGATGCTGATTTTGAAACCCGTAAGTGTTCGAACGAAATCGACGAATGATTTTTACTTTTGAATATTTTATAGTGGATTTGTGGCGCGGATTTTGAAACCCGTAAGTGTTCGATCGAAATCGACGAATGATCTTTAATTTTGAATATTTTATAATCGATTTGTGACGCGGATTTTGAAGCTCATAAGTGTTCGAACGAAATCCACGAATGATCTTCAATATTTAAAATTTTATAGTCGATTTGTGACACGGATTTTGATGCCCGTAAGTGTTCGAACAAAATCGATGAATGATCGTTAATATTAAAAATTTTATAGTCGATTTGTGGTACGGATTTTGATGCCCGTAAGTGTTCGAACGAAATCGACGAATGATCTCTAATTTTGAAAATTTTATCGTCGATTTGTGGCACGGATTTTGATGCACGTAAGTGTTCGAACAAAATCGACGAACGATCTTTAATTTTGAAAATGTTATCTTCGATTAGTGGCGCGGATTTTGAAACCCGTAAGTGTTCGATCGAACTCGACAAAATGGTCGTAAGCTCGCATTATTTTTTCTATTTTCTTCTCTTCGATGATATCCATTGTTCAATCGAAACTTGTGATCGATATTTTATCGGTAACTCGTTCTGTTAATTAGTGGCGCGAAATTTGAACCTTATAAATATTCGATCGACGTAATCCAATGACCGTTTACTCGAATTAATTGGCGTTAATTTCTAACGCGAGACTTGAAAATTCTAAGCGTTGGTTTGACGACGGCAATCGACCGTCAACTCGAACTACTTATTTTCAATTTAGAATGGGAAAAATGTTAATCTTACAAGTGTTCGGTAGATCTCGAGAAAAATTTTTTTTTTTTTTTTTTTTTTTTTTTTTTTAATACGCACGGTCGCGCAGGAATCTTTATACGTTTAAGACTGACGTTGAGTAAAACGATGAAAAGAAACATAATTAATCGAACTATTGTTGTTGCATATATCAATCGTCGTCAGAGATAGAATCGTTCAATTCGAGTATCGCCAATGGATTCGAGGAATTTTTCTTCGTGTAAAACAAATCGAAATATGAGATATACGATACGCGAATATATCGCGAAATATAACGATATAAATGTGACATAGAAATATATATATATATATATGCGTGCGCGATACGTAATAGGTATATCGAGAGGTACGCGATGGCAATGTTTATTTTGTATCGTTTTATTTATTATTAATTGGAATTTAAATTACGATCGAACAACAAGCGTCATTTCCTTTTCTATGTTCGACGCGGATAATAAACGAGATAACGTTTATCAGTTGAGATTTATTTTTATACGGGAAAGTGATCGTTCGATAACGCGCGACGCAATCGAAAGGATTTTTCAAATTATCTCCGACAAACGATCATTAATTTTCATCGTTCTCACTAAAATACGATCTCTTCAAATTGTTCTTTTCTTTTCCTTCGATTTCTTCTTTTCAACGATTTCTAAAGCGGTTTCATATATCGGAAATTTTTTTTTTTCTTTTCTTTTCCTTTCTTCTTTCCAAAAAATGCATTAAATTTCGACATGATCGTCACCTATCCATGATTCTCGAGTTATAGTTTCCAAGTATTGTAGTCGAATCGTTTAATAATCGATCGTGTCGTATCGGTCAATGTCGTTTAGCACACTTCATCAACGTTTTCGCGTTGTTCGGTAACGTATTCTAAATAAATCTTTTGCAAATACATAAGTACCGTACAATTCGTTTCCCACGACGTAGCACATGCTTCGTTAATTTTACAAATGAAAGAACAATGATTTATCAAACGTATTTAATCGTGTACTATATATTGATGATACGACAGTTCGAAATAACGAATTGTATTAAAATGTATGTATATCGTGAAACCGTCACTTGAGTATTGTAGGCTCCAAAACGTCGGAGCTGTGTTCGTTGTCATATTTTGAAGCAATATTTTGTATCGCACAAAATGTTCGTCTGCGTTATAAAATGTCAACGATCTCAATCGATTTATCGAAATTTTAATTCCCCAGGAAACAAATCGTATCGGAACAGACTTTAAGTGAACAATATCGAATATCAAATAATACATTATGAGACAAACGTTAATGATATATGGGATATACTTTTGGATGTTTGCTTGAAGAAGAAAAAAAAATATATATAAGTATGTGTGAATGTACGTATGTGTGCAAGACATAATAACTACATGGAAAATATGCGAAATAAACGGTACATATTGTTTTTGAAAGCATCTGAGAAAAACTGAACGAATCGTTTATCCGAGTTTCGCGTTGTTATCAATCTTCGATTGAAAAAAAAAAAAAAAAAACAAAAATAAAGAAAAGAAAGAGTATGCATTTGCACGAACACTCGCAAGTGTCTGTTAGTATTAATCGCGTCGTTATTAATATTAATATTTTTATTGTGAAAATTTATGATCGTGTTATCGATAACGATTATGTATAATTTATGTTTTATCGTGGAAAGACTGTGATTTGTGACGATAAGAAATTATTTTGAAATCGTTAAGCGCGTATATAAGTATTTTCGTTACTTATAATGATAATCGATCGATTTAATTAACGCTTTCGGTTATAATAATTATTCTACAAAATTATGATCCTTGAGAACGATAACATTATCTTCACTAATTAATCAATTAAAGAATTATTGAAACAATACGTGAATTCCCGAAGACAATTATTTTTTTTTCTACGAACAGAAACATTAAAAAAAAAAAAAAAAAGAAAATGAGAGAATACCATCGATCATTTGTTTGCAAATTTAAAAAAATATATATATATGTGTGTATAAAGCGAACGATTAATTTTCTTTTTCTTTTTTTTTTTTTTTTTTTTTTTGAACGAAAATTTGTATTTACGACACTTCCATATCGACGATGTGTCGAGTTTAAATGTAACAACGTCGATATAACTATCTTTCTCTTAGATCCATAGATCATGATCTATAGATATCGATCGATATATTCCAAACGTATACAACTTTTAACAATAACTTTCATCAACGACGTATCAAATTTATAAGTAACATACCGTTAATATCATTTCCCTTTCACCGTCGATCCATGGATCGCGATCTATCGATCCACGGATCCACATATAACCACGGACGAACATAATTTTCAATAATAATATTCACATCGACGGTTTATAAAATTTTACAAAGTAACACACTGATAATATTTTCTTCTATCGATCGCGGATCCATGGATCCATGGATCCGCGATCGATACGTAACGTAGTAACATAATTTTCAATAATAATTCATCAACGATGTATACAATTTAATGTCAACGTAAACGGTAATATCTTTTTCTCTTTCTCTCTCTCTCTCTTTCTCTCTATGTATATATATATGTATATTCGATCTATAGATCACGATCGATATTTAATCTAAACATCGCAAACAGTAGCCATCGTGTCTACGAATCCCAAAACGTAAAATACAGTTGATGAAAACGATAAATTTTGTTCGTCGTAAGTTTGAAAATCATCGTAGACGATGATTTCGCTTACTCGATCGATATTAGATCATAGATCAATAATTTCGAATCGATAATGATCGACATTTATCGCTACTTACTACGAACGATAAATCAGACTTCGTACGGTTTTGTTGTCGAGTCATCCGCGTCCGTTTCGTCGCTTGTAATCAATTTGAATATCTTTTCATATTAGAATGAATAAGTATTAGTAACCTAATCGCAATTAGAATATCAAATGATTATTTATTTAGGTGAGTTCGACCACTGGTTCTTTTTCTTTATTCTTTGTTTTATCTTTTTCTCTCTCTCTCTCTCTCTCTCTCTCTCTCTCTCTCTCTCTCTCTCTCTCTCTCTCTCTCTCTCTCTCTCTTTTTTTTTTGTTCGTTACCAAAATAGTTTCGATTGACCTTGAACGTTTAGGAAATATATCGGAGAATTTTCACTACCCGTTACGCTCAAAATGATAGAATTTGTTTCTAATAAAAAATTTCTAATTTTATCAAGTGGTAGGACGTATATAAACAAAAATAATGAATATATATATATATATATATATATATATATATATATATAATAAATGTATAACGTATAAATAATATAATGTTTAAATATATTTTATATTTAATAAATAAATAAATAAATATATATATATAATAAATGTATAACGTATAAATAATATAATGTTTAAATATATTTTATATTTAATAAATAAATAAATAAATAAATATATATATATATAATAAATAAATGTATAACGTATAAATAATATAATGTTTAAATTTATCAAGTGGTAGGACGTATATAAACAAAAATAATGAATATATATATATATATATATAATAAATGTATAACGTATAAATAATATAATGTTTAAATATATTTTATATTTAATAAATAAATAAATAAATATATATATATATATAATAAATAAATGTATAACGTATAAATAATATAATGTTTAAATTTATCAAGTGGTAGGACGTATATAAACAAAAATAATGAATATATATATATATATATATATATATATATATATATATATATAATAAATGTATAACGTATAAATAATATAATGTTTAAATATATTTTATATTTAATAAATAAATAAATAAATATATATATATATATATAATAAATAAATGTATAACGTATAAATAATATAATGTTTAAATTTATAAATATATAATGTATAAATAATATAATGTTTAAATTTATAAATATATAATGTTTAAATATATATATGTAATAAATAAATATATATATATATATATATATATATATATATATATTATTATTTAATTTATAATTATATATATTAATTTTATTATATATATATATATATATATATATATATATATATATATATATATATTTACATATATTTCATCGATTATTTAGATCGAGATTTTATAAATCGTCCCGCGTTACGTCGTGATGACATAATTTGCGATAAGAATTAGGGGATATAATTTCTAACGAATTTCTAATGACGTCGTCGAACGTTCGGCCATTTTACCCGATCATTTCGATCATTTCGATCGTTTCGATTATTTCAATCCAAACAATCGATATCGAAGCGTCGTTGATAATTCGTCAACAAAATTCTCGTCATCGTCGATTATCTTTCATTGAGAATTCCGTCCGCTTTGTTTCGAATCAATTTATAACCTAACGGATAATCGGCCATTTGTCGTTATCGATTATTTCGATCGATTTAAAACGATCTTGGATCGACGTTGAACGATCGTTGACAATTTTCACAATGCGAAATCTATCGTGCACGAGCAGCATAGTTTCACCGTTCATCGGACATTTTTGTTTCTAATCAGTTTCTAATCAGAACAAGTGCTACTTATTATCAACTTTATCGATTCAAGACATCGATAAATAGACGTCGGTAATCGTAAATGAGAAGAAAGGACAAAATTTTCAAAACCCATCGAGATATTCCGTTTCCATCGGAAAAAAAAATTAGACGTGCCATTTCTAACGAATCTTCTAATCGGATCGGGCAATGAGCATTTTTTTATTTTTTTTTTTTTTTTGTTTTTTATTTGGTTATTTCGTTTCGTAAATGACATCGAATGGACGTTGAAAATTATTTTGGAAAAAAAAAAAAGAAAGAGAAATATTGTCAAAGTTTTATTCGACAAGTTTCGTTAAATCGAGAATAACGACATTTAATATCTAATCGATATCTAATCAGTTCGAGTGGGGTCAGCTATTTTTATCGATTATTACAATCTAAACGATCCTGGATCGACGTTAAAAATGTCGTCATTGTGTAATCCATCAGGGAAACATTGTTTCATTGATAATTAGACATTTGATTTCTAATCGACTTCTAATCATATCGGACTATCGTACATTTTTCTCAATTATTTCGATCTAAGCTATCTTATATCGACGATTGAAAATTTTCAGAATTGTGTAATCTATCGAGTAATACTTTCGAGAAAGTCAGACGTTTTATTTCTAATCGGATCAGATATAGTCGGCCATTTTATCTAATTATTTCGTAACGAACGATCTTAGATCAACGTCCAAACTTATTTAAAAGAAAAAATGAAAGAAAGAACGAAAAGATTTAAGTCTGTCGAAATAATTCGTATCATCGAATAATTCGACGTATTATTTCTAATCAATTTCTAATCGGCTTGGATATTCAAATATTTTATTCGATCGTAAAATTATTCACGATTGACGAAAATTTCGATATTGCGAAGTTTGTTCAGCAGGAAAACTTCGGTTTCGTTGAAAATCATACGTTCCATTTCTAATCGATTTCTAATCGATTTCTAATCGTCTCGAGTATTCAGACAGTTTTTTTTTTATCGATCCCATTGGATACGAAGGATCCTCGATCGATGATGAAGATTTTCCAAATAACAATTAGCGAATGATCAAAAAATTATCCGTCCTTCGAAAAATCAAACGAACCGACCGATCGAATTCAAAATTCGCACGTATTTTCGTAAGATCGAAAAGAAAGAAAGATGAAGAAGAAAGAAATAATCAAAAAAGAAAAAACAATTTTGAATCCATCGAAATAAATTCGTAACGTTGAAAATTCGACGTATCGTTTCTAATCGATTTCTAATCGTCCCGAGTATTCGGATTCATAAATTCGCACGTATTTTCGTTAGATCAAAAAGAAAGAAAGAAAGATGAAGAAGAAAGAAATAATCAAAAAAGAAAAAACAATTTTGAATCCATCGAAATAAATTCGTAACGTTGAAAATTCGACGTATCGTTTCTAATCGATTTTTCTAATCGTCCCGAGTATTCGGATTCATAAATTCCCACGTATTTTCGTAAGATCGAAAAGAAAGAAAGAAAGAAAAAAGAAAGATGAGTAAGAAAGAAATAATCAAAAAGAAAAAACAATTTTGAATCAATCGAAATAAATTCGTAACGTTGAAAATTCGACGTATCGTTTCTAATCGATTTCTAATCGTCCCGAGTATTCAGATTCATAAATTCGCACGTATTTTCGTTAGATCAAAAAGAAAGAAAGAAAGATGAAGAAGAAATAAATAATCAAAAAAGAAAAAACAATTTTGAATCCATCGAAATAAATTCGTAACGTTGAAAATTCGACGTATCGTTTCTAATCGATTTCTAATCGTCCCGAGTATTCGGATTCATAAATTCGCATGTATTTTCGTAAGATCGAAAAGAAAGAAAGAAAAAAAAAAGAAAGATG
>OU427009.1:4036061-4037614 GCA_911387935.1 Dolichovespula saxonica
GTTTTCTTTTTTTCTATGCTATTATGTTACCATAAGAAGCAAGCCTTGTCTCTGCGTATATGTGTACATTTTTATATATATATATATATTATATATATATATATATGTATGTATGTACGTATGCATGATGTATGTATATATGTATGTATGTATGTATGTATGCGTATATATGTATGTATGCGTGCACGTGCGTTAAATCGCAAATTTAGTAATTAGTAGCACAAATGTTTACGATGCAGGAATTTGAAAAGCTCATCAAAGTTTCACAATGCAATTTTTGCACCGACATAACCTTTCTTATCTTACATAAAATAAGTGCATATATATATATATATATATATATATATATATATATATATGTACAGAAATATATGAAGATATTCTATACATATATACACACGCATATGTACACTTATTGTAATGTAAATAATGAACTCATATTATTATAAACACGTGCAGATATATATATATATATATATATATATATATATATATATATATAGATAGATAGATAATATAGATAAAATAGGTATATATAAATAATATATGTATTTATATGTATATATATATATATAATATACATATAGATAATATAGGTAAAATAGGTATATATAAATAATATATGTATTTATATATATATATATATATATATACCTACATAAATGTATATATGTATGTATATATATATATATATATAATATATATATATAATATATATATATATATATAGTATACATATAGATAATATAGGTAAAATAGGTATATATAAATAATATATGTATTTATATATATATATAAATATGTTATACTTATATATATATATATATATATATATATAAGTATAACATATAGTATATACATAAAGTATATATGTATGTATATATATATGCATACATATCTAAGCATATATATATTAAATTATTATGTACTTATTATTTATATCAGAATAACTACATTCATAAATACATACATATATATATATATATATATATATATATATATATATATATATTAAACAAATCGTTAATTAACTTTCGAATGATATTAGAAACTCTTTGATTTTCGTATGTTTCCTTACTTTTCTTTTTTCTTTCCTTCTTTCTTTTTCCTTTTCTTTTTCTCCTTCCTTTTTTTCTTTAAAAATTTTTTTCGTCCATCAAGATTCCCCAAGAACCAGTAAATATTTAATCAAGATTGAAATAATAATCAAGTCGTGAAATGAGAAGAAAACTCTTCCTGGTTCTTTCGGATAATGAATAGAGAGGGTTCGTTCTTAAGAGTAAGAAGGATAGATAGACATAGTTAGATACATAGAAAGATAAAGAGACCGATGTACAGACATACAAACAGACAGACAGATAGAAAGAGAGAGAGAGAGAGAGAGAGACAAGGACAGAAAGAGAAAGAGAAAGAGAACGAGAACGAGAACGAGAAAGAGATAGAGATAGAGATAGTGAGAAAGAGAGTGAGAAAGAGATAGATATAAAGATAGAGAGAGAGAGAGAGAGAGAGAGAGAGAGAGAGAGAGAGAGATAAAAAATGGCGAAACGGGG
>OU427009.1:4037814-4040314 GCA_911387935.1 Dolichovespula saxonica
TATATATATATATATATACACAAATAAAAATATATGTAGTTATGTATGTACATATATATAGTGGGAACGCTAAACGAGTTGCTTTGAGATCCACGTGGGTGTCATCGCAAGCACGTGAAAAAAAAGATAAAAAAAAAAAATATACGAATAAAAGTTAATAAAAAAAAAAAAAAAAAAAAAAAAAGAAAATACAGAAAATCGAAGGTAAAGAAAAAATCATCGAACGTACATACGTTGAAACTAACAACTGTTATACAATAATCCGGCATACTTATGGGAGTCCGTGAGACGTCATCGAACGAAGCTTAGAATTTCTACGATACCCAATCGTTTATTCGTTTACTTACTTCCATCGAGTCAATCTTAGAAATAAGTTACAGTATTCGTGATGATTGTACTTTTTGTCGCGCGGCGATTGAGGTTACCGCAGTTGAAGAAAAAAAAAAAAAACAAAAAAGCAAGCACAATTTTTACAATTGTACAATTTTTTTTTTTTTTTTTTAATACGCACGGTCGCGCAGGAATCTTTATACGTTTAAGACTGACGTTGAGTAAAACGATGAAAAGAAACATAATTATTCGAACTATTGTTGTCGCATATATCAATCGTCGTCAGAGATAGAATCGTTCAAATCGAGTATCGCCAATGGATTCGAGGAATTTTTTTTCGTGTAAAACAAATCGAAATATGAGATATACGATACGCGAATATATCGCGAAATATAACGATATAAATGTAACATAGAAATATATATATATATATGCGTGCGCGATACGTAATAGGTATATCGAGAGGTACGCGATGGCAATGTTTATTTTGTATCGTTTTATTTATTATTAATTGGAATTTAAATTACGATCGAACAACAAGCGTCATTTCCTTTTCTATGTTCGACGCGGATAATAAACGAGATAACGTTTATCAGTTGAGATTTATTTCTATACGGGAAAGTGATCGTTCGATAACGCGCGACGCAATCGAAAGGATTTTTCAAATCATCTCCGACAAACGATCATTAATTTTCATCGTTCTCACTAAAATACGATCTCTTCAAATTGTTCTTTTCTTTTCCTTCGATTTCTTCTTTTCAACGATTTCTAAAGCGGTTTCATATATCGGAAATTTTTTTTTTTCTTTTCTTTTCCTTTCTTCTTTCCAAAAAATGCATTAAATTTCGACATGATCGTCACCTATCCATGATTCTCGAGTTATAGTTTCCAAGTATTGTCGTCGAATCGTTTAATAATCGATCGTGTCGTATCGGTCAATGTCGTTTAGCACACTTCATCAACGTTTTCGCGTTGTTCGGTAACGTATTCTAAATAAATCTTTTGCAAATACGTAAGTACCGTACAATTCGTTTCCCACGACGTAGCACATGCTTCGTTAATTTTACAAATGAAAGAACAATGATTTATCAAACGTATTTAATCGTGTACTATATATTGATGATACGACAGTTCGAAATAACGAATTGTATTAAAATGTATGTATATCGTGAAACCGTCACTTGAGTATTGTAGGCTCGAAAACGTCGGAGCTGTGTTCGTTGTCATATTTTGAAGCAATATTTTGTATCGCACAAAATATTCGTCTGCGTTATAAAATGTCAACGATCTCAATCGATTTATCGAAATTTTAATTCCCCAGGAAACAAATCGTATCGGAACAGACTTTAAGTGAACAATATCGAATATCAAATAATACATTATGAGACAAACGTTAATGATATATGGGATATACTTTTGGATGTTTGCTTGAAGAAGAAAAAAATATATATATAAGTATGTGTGAATGTACGTATGTGTGCAAGACATAATAACTACATGGAAAATATGCGAAATAAACGGTACATATTGTTTTTGAAAGCATCTGAGAAAAACTGAACGAATCGTTTATCCGAGTTTCGCGTTGTTATCAATCTTCGATTGAAAAAAAAAAAAAAAAAAAACAAAAATAAAGAAAAGAAAGAGTATGCATTTGCACGAACACTCGCAAGTGTCTGTTAGTATTAATCGCGTCGTTATTAATATTAATATTTTTATTGTGAAAATTTATGATCGTGTTATCGATAACGATTATGTATAATTTATGTTTTATCGTGGAAAGACTGTGATTTGTGACGATAAGAAATTATTTTGAAATCGTTAAGCGCGTATATAAGAATTTTCGTTACTTACAATGATAATCGATCGATTTAATTAACGCTTTCGGTTATAATAATTGTTGTACAAAATTATGATCATACATGATATTTAAATTTTATTATAATATATTTAAATTAATAATAATAATTAATATTTAGATTTCTTTGATTATTCGTTACCAGAAAATCAAATATATATATTTGTATAGTAACGTTAATTACGTTTATATAGTAAAATAGATTTTTTAGATTAAAATTATTTATTTATACAATTATAAGAATACCACACACACACACACACACACATAATATTTATATTTATATTTTCTAATATTTATATTATCATTAAATAT
>OU427009.1:4045314-4067814 GCA_911387935.1 Dolichovespula saxonica
ACATACATATATATATATATATATGCATATATATATGTATATATATGTATGTATGTATGTATATAGAATGTACATAAGCAGAGTATGGCAAGGACAGAGAGCCGATATCCTCCGCGGTTGGTGGCACAGCCGCTCGAATCGTTCGACCGTATTCTCCTTTATGTTCATCTGCGTATATGTATGTGAGTGTGTGTGTGTGTGTGTGTCAGTGTGTGTCAGTGTGTGTAGTGTGTGAATCTGTGTATCAATATGTATGCATCGTGCGTACGTCGGGCGTCTTGTGGCACGTAAAAGAGAAAGAGAAAGATGAATATATATATATATATATATATATATATATATATATATATATATATGTATGTATGTATATGTAAATTAGAAATGATTAGAAAGGAGTATTAGAAGTAGTAGTTTAATCAATAAGTAATGTAGACCTCTTTAATTTTGTATATTTGGATAGAAAATGTGTATATATATATTATATATATACACATATACACACATACACACACACACACACACACACACACACACACACACACACATATATATACACACATTTTATGAGTATATACATGT
This sequence comes from Dolichovespula saxonica, assembly GCA_911387935.1. Lineage (NCBI taxonomy): Eukaryota > Metazoa > Arthropoda > Insecta > Hymenoptera > Vespidae > Dolichovespula > Dolichovespula saxonica. Next base: position 4,045,894 of record OU427009.1, read on the forward strand.
ATATATATATATATATATATATATATATATATATATATATATATTATACAATTTATGTGTATATATATATATATATATATATATATATATGTATATGTATATCTACACATACACTTAACTTTTAAATTTATTCTAAATTTAATGTTATATTACTCTTATTGTTATTATTTTTATTTATTATTATTATTATTATTATTATTATTATTATTATTATTATTATTATTATTATTATTATTATTATTATTATTATTATTATTATTATTATTATTATTATTATTATTATTATTATTATTATTATTATTATTATTATTATTATTATTATTATTATTATTATTATTATTATTATTATTATTATTATTATTATTATTATTATTATTATTATTATTGAAAATAATATGAACTGGTAATATGATTAATTACATATTACAAATAAAAATATATATATATACATACCTTTTTTCTTTGATAAAACAACAACATGATAACACGAACATTACGCATTACACATGAACAGATAGACACATTATTTTTATTACCACTCTTCCTCTTCTTCTTATTAATATTATCATTATAAATAATAATAATATTATTATTAATAGAAAATGATAAAACGATCGTTATATATTACAAACACAAATCCAAACATATATATATATATATACATATATACATATATACATACGTACCTTTCTCTTTTCATAAAACAATACAATGATAACGCTATCATTACAATTTACAGTCACATACATTCACACATATACATTACACAGACATATACATTATACATATATACATTAAGCATACACATATTGTACACATACATACATACATACATACATACATACGTACATTGTCATTTGATAAAATAACAAAATGATAAGATGACAATTATATATCACACTCGCATACATTATCCGAACTTACATTAAACGCATACGTCATTATAATTATTATAATTATAATTATTATTATTATTATTATTAATATTAATATTAATGTTATTATTATTATTATTATTATTATTATTTATACAAAATAATAATACATTCCTTAAGTATTACATATTATTCATATATGTACATAAATTACTATTACACATCATTATTATCAATTATTATTACTAATACAAAATGATAACACATTCGTTAAATATTATTCACACATTATTATCATCATTATCATAATTATTATTATTATTATTATTATTATTATTATTATTATTATTATTATTATTATTATTAGTAGAAGTAGTAGTAGTAGTAGTAATATTTTTATTATTATCAAATACAAAATGACAAAACGATAGTCAGTCATTACGATAATTATTATACGATATAAGCACGCGCATATTATTACTATCATTATTATTAATATCGAATGATAATAAAATTAAATTAAATTAATAACATACATACATTACGTACATACCAGACACACACACACACACACACACACATCGATAGCTAGATATACGCAGGACATAATTTCGTCCTATGGGAACGTTTACGCGCATGCGCAGTAAATACGATAAATAATATAACATAGATTACAATAAGGAAGACGTATAAGCACAAAACATACGTACATACACGCATAAAAACATTCGCGCGCACATACATACGCACGTTCAATAAACAAATAAACAAACAAACAAACAACCAACCAACCAACCAACCAACCAACCAACCAAGCAAGCAAGCAAGCAACCATTCAACCAACCAAAGCAATCGTCCATTGCGTGCTTATACATTCATACATACGCACACATACGTACATACATACATACACAAACATCACTGCGTTCATATACATACGTTTGTTATGTATTAGTGCGTGTGCCAGTGGCGTTTCTAACAAATTAACGGCCAGAGATATCTCTAAGGCTGCTGCCTTCTGGCTCCTCCTCCCGGGCTCTCTTACAGGGCCGTTCGTCCATACACACATTCTCTCTCTCTCTCTCTCTCTCTCTCTCTCACTCTCTCTTTATACCTATCTCTATCTCTATCTCACTCGCTCTTACTTACTCTCTCGAACGAACGAACGAACGAATCGAGGAGCCAGAGCCAACCTCTCTCTCTCTCTCTCTCTCTCTCTCTCTCACTCTCTATCTATCTATCTATCTCTCTCTCTCTCTCTCTCTCTCAAAGAGAGATCATTTTTCCTTCCTACGTACCCCACTCGGACCACCCCATCCCAAGAGAGAACCACTTCCAACCACCCCGCCCAAACTCCCCACCCCCACCCCTCTCCCTACCATCAAACCGACCGAACCAACCACCCACCCACCCACCCCTCCCCATTCATGGTAGTAGTATTTGCAAACTGAATAATAAATACGCGCATGCTGCTGCATCGGCCGACGTTGGGAGAGATATGCGCGCACACACGTTCTCTCTCTCTCTCTCTCTCTCTCTCTCTCTCTCTCTCTCTCTTCGATCTCTTTGCGTTCCGCCTTCACGCAGCTACGCTGTACTCTTGCCGCTTAGTATCTCGATCGGGATTGGTCAAGAGTACCACGATGGGACGGCGAATATTCTCACTGTCTCTCTCTCTCTCTCTCTCTCTTTCTTTATCTCAGTCTCACTCTCTATCTCTCTCTCTCTCTCTCTCTTTTTCTATCTTTGTCTCGAGAGATCTCTCCTCTCGGTACTTACTCTCTTTCTTTCTCACTCATACGCACGCGTTCTTCTTTCAGTGAACGAGAGAGAGAGAGAGAGAGGAAGATATATATATATATCGTATGTATGAAAGAGAGAGAGAGAGAGAGAGAGAAAGAGATCTTTCCATTCGGTACTTTCTTTATCTCTCTCTCTCTCAGTCTCAGTCTCTCAGCCTCTCTCTCTCTCTCTCTCTCTCTCTCACTCATACGCACGCGTTCTTCTTTCAAAGAAAGAGAGAGAGAGAGAGAGAGAGAGAGATATCTTTCTATTCGGTACTTTCTTTCTTTATATATATCTCTCTCTCTCTCTCTCTCTCATACATACAATCTCTCTCTTTCTCTCTCTATCTTTCTCTTTCTTTCTTTTGTACGTACATGCATGCTCTGTCTTTCTCACTCTATCCATCTTTCTCTTTTATACGCACATGCTCTCTCTTTCTCACTCCATCCATCTTTCTCTTTCATACGCACATGCTTTGTCTTTCTCACTCTATCTATCTATCTATCTTTATCCAACTCATAAGCACACGCTCTCTATTCCTTTCTCTTTCTCTCTCTCTCTCTCTCTCTCTCTAGCTCGCAGTCCTTTCTCTCTCTATCTCTATCTCTCTCTCTCTCTCTCTCTCTCGTTCTCTTTTTCTATTTTCTCGTATTGGGACCTATTTACTTTTGTTAAGTTATATGTAAGTCACTTATACTCACACACACACACACACACACACACACACACGCGCGAATGTTACTTTCTGCTAGGACCATACTATGATATTACGGTTTGGTGAACAGTGAGAAAGAGAGAGAGAGAGAGAGAGAGAGAGAGAGAGAGAGAGAGAGAGAGAGAGAGAGAGTGATGGGATTAGAGTTTCTTTCCTTGTTTATCTTTTACTTTGGCCTTACTGCTCCAGCTTCCTTACATATATCTATCTCTTTCTTATTTATTTCTTCAACTCTCTCTCTCTCTCTCTCTCTCTCTCTTTCTCTCTCTTTCTTTCCCTCTTTCCTTATTTCTTTCGGTTGGTTGGTTGGTTTATTTCATTTTTATTTATTTATTTTTTGAACCATTTTTTTATGACTTTTTTCTTCTCTCTCTCTCTCTCTCTCTCTCTCTCATTTTGTCTCTCTCTCTCTCTCTCTCTCTTACTTATGTTCCATCTATTGATACGTACTTCTCTACTACAAGCTTTGTTCATGGATTTTCTCTTAAATCTCCTTTATGTTTTCCTTCGAAAGATTTTCTATCAACGTCTATCAATGTATGTGTGTTCGTGTTTGTGTTTTAACCTTTTTGTTTAATTTTTGACCCTTAGAAATTTTTAAATAATGATTATCGATATTGTTCGAGATATTTGACGTTAGAATACCAACGAATGTTTGGTAAGAAATTGTTTTGGAAGTATTTGATTCGTTTATCTAATTTTTCTAATAATAATAAGAATAATATGTACATATATATATAATATTGTTCTTTGATTTCCTGTTAATTTCGATTCTACGTTTTCTAATCATTTTTTTTTTGTTCATGTACATAGATATATGTATGTATATTAATATACGCAAACGTAATTGTTCTTTCATTCCGTGCGTTTATCGACCATGGTTTTTTGATTTTGTTATAAAGTAGAACGTTTCTAATTCCAATATTACTACTTTCTAATTATTTTTTCTATGTATTTTTATATGTGCGTGTGTTTGCGTGTGGTCTGTATTTGTGTCTGCAATTGTTTTTTTTTTTTACGTCCTCGACGTACTAATTTCTTAAAAAGACGAATATTTCTAATTCTGATCTTCCTTTGTAATTATTTCAAATGACATAATAAATAAAAAACAAATAAATATATATATTTTTTTTTTCATTGAACCAATTATCTGATATTTTAATGGAAGAAACATTGTTATCTTTTAATTCTAATCTTGTGTTCTAATAATATCTTTTGTATATTACATATCCTTTATATATATATGTACAAACATATAATAATGATATATCGAATATTGTATTGTGTGTAGATGTACATGTATATATATATATATATATATATATATATATATATATATATATATATAAATATATATATATATATATAAATATATTTAATTATTTATATATTATATTATATATATTATATTATATATATAAATTATTTAATTATTTATTTATTTATTTAAACATGTACACATATGTATGTATATATATATATAAACATATTTATTTATATATTTATTTATTTAAACATGTATACATATACATACATACATACATACATACATATATATATATATATATATATATATATATATATATATATATATATATATGTATATATGTGGTTGTTATAAAATTGAGATTACCCGTAGGCGATTCTATTAAGAAGAAAATATAAAAATTCCCGTATATCTCAGTACTAATCGTATTGATAAATACGTAAAAAGTTTCACGTGATAATGTAGGGTTCGGGAGGGTTTTAGCTCGTCGGAGGGAGGGTCGAGGGGGAGGATGTTGGGTGTGGAAAGAAAAGGTAGCACCCTCGGTAGATTAATAAATCAGATAGAGAAGGAGGTTTACAAGTCGACAAAGAAAAGGGCACAATTTCTTATTCGCCTTACTCGTCCTTAGTTCCTACGTCCTACGCAAAACACCGTACATACACAACCATATACATACATACATACATACATACATACATACATACACACACACACACATATATATATATATATATGTACATAGGTACATAGATAAATACATGGATATCTCTCACCCGTTGCTTTTCTTTTCTACCTATACGGTGCAATCGCACACGTGGTCGTTTACACCTTCTTCCTGTGTAACCATGGGATGCCATTACAACATTTCCGTTTTCTTTACATACCATCCTTTAGTCAGAAACGAATTATTTTACGATTTCAGAATATACATTTTTTAGATTATAAGAACGTAATACTTTTATCCGTTATATTGTGTGTAATAATGTAATTAAAAAATAAATACATAATATGTAGATATATATTATGTATTTGTTTATTCGTGTATGTTCACATTCATGTTTGTATATACTATGTAATAATATATATTATTGTATATGTTTTGTTTATTTAATAATATAATGTATTATTATATTATATTTCTTTAATCGTGTTAATGAAGCGTTATAAGCATATTTGTTTACTTATTTATTTTGTGTAGGTATTTATGTATACGTATGTTTATATATTATTTAATAATGTAAACATGTGTATATATATATATATTTACTTATTTATTTATATTATATTTATATAAGTATATGTATATATATATATATATATATATATATATATATATATATATATATTATGTAATAATGTGAATATAGAGATTTATATATATATATATTTATATATATATTTTTTTTTCTTATTTTATATACATTTATGTATATATATATCACGTAATAAGGTGAATATGTATATATATATATATATATATATATATATATATATATATATATATATATATATATTATGTAATAATGTGAATATAGAGATTTATATATATATATTTATATATATATATATTTTTTTTTTTTCTTATTTTATATACATTTATGTATATATATATCACGTAATAAGGTGAATATATATATATATATATATATATATATATATATATATATATATATATATTTATTTATTTATTTATATGTCTATTTATATATGTTTATCTATATGTATATGTGTGTATATTATATATAAGTGAAAATATATATTTATTCATTTTTATTGTATATATCTCTGTATATATATTTTACGTAATAATGTGAATATATATAGGACGCATGGTTTTTAAATGATAACTACTTAATCATTATCCATAACATAAAAATGTTATCTAAGCGATCATAATGATCCTAATGATCCCAATGATCAATGCGAAATAAATATGTACAAAATTAATTCGTGATTAAGTGATCGGCTCCCTTATTGATCCGACGCTTACCGATATATCAGCTCGAACGAAATTAAATATTCTTTTTTTTATTTTATTTTTTTTTTTTTTTAAATCGGACGGTGCAAAAGTTGCTTATTATTATTTATAAAAAAAAATATTCATAAAATATTTTATGTTAACGAGATATACGAATTTGATCCTTTGTAATTGTAAACACACACACACACACACACACACAAAGTTTGGTCACGTGCGAACATCATTTTTCTCTTTCTTCTTTTTGATTTTTATTTCTTTTTTTTTCTTTCTTTCTTTTTTTCTTTTTTCTTTCAATTAAACCTGTCGTACGAACGCGTTGTCATTATCATTTCGAAAAAAATGAAAGGAGAAGCAATCATAGAGAATTAATTATGGAATCATTTTTTTTTCCAAATTACTTCCATCGTTCGAACTTCTTATTAATTTATTTATTTATTTTTTTAATTTTTTTTTTCTTGATTTGTCAATTTAAACCTGTCGCAGTAACTGCACCGCCGTCCTTTCGAAATATCGTATGCGGCGAGGAAAAAATAAACGGAAAAACAGAAAGAAAAAAGAAGAAGAAAAATAAGAAAAATACAAAAAAAAAAGATTGGAAAAAAAAATCTGATCGACGAATTTTTTTTTCTTTTTTTTCTTTTTTTTTTTTTTTTTTTTAACAAATCACTTTCAACCATCGATTTACTTCTTCCTCCTTTTTATATATTTTTTTCGTCATTTCTTTTTCGTTTCATTATTTTCTTGCTAAAAAAGAAAAAGAAAAAAAAATCGCATTTCTCTTTATTCTTCCTTTTCCTCTTGTTTGTTTATATTTTTTTTTTTTCGCGCGCGATACCACCTCTCCCCTCCCCCTCCCCACCCCTCCCGCTACTTTTTCTTCCCCCTAAAGTCGAACCCGTGATAATGGAACGTGGCATTATCACCATCAAAACAACATTTAATATCATCGAAACGATTTATTATTATCCCGAACTGAGGAAACGTCTGTCGTCGTGTAAAAAAAAAGAAAAAAAAAAAAAAAAAAAATAAGGAAAAAAAAGACAAAAAAAAAAAATCATCACGGAGGACGAGCGATGATTTAATCGACGCTCGTTTTGGTTAGTCACGCGCAAATTACTGGGCAAGAAGAGAGACAGACAGAGAGAGAGAGAGAGAGAGAGTGAGAGAGAGAGAGAGAGAGAGAGGGAGTTGGATTTTTTTTTTTTTTTTAATTTTTTTTCTATCTTTTTTTTTTTTTTTTTTTCCTTTTACTCGTCCGACGAGGTTAACATTACGTCTAAGTGATTGTTTGATGACTGTTAGATCTATGGAGATCCTATCATCGTTTTCAACCGATATTACCAGTAAAAACTACCTTACGGTATGCATTTAGATAATTATAGTGATTTTTTGTTGTCGTTGTTGTTTCTGTCTCTCTCTCTCTCTCTCTCTCTCTCTCTCTCTCTCTCCCTCTCTCTCTCTCTCTCTAACGATTTAATTTCATGCGTGTACAATTTTTTTTTCCTTTTTTTTTTTTTTTGTAATATATACGATATATCAATACATAATCGATTAATGAAAATCGATTTATTAATCCCCGACCTTAATTACGAGGTCCTTTCGAATTATAGTACAATAAACTCAATATGATGAATTCTATTCGATGATAAAAATTTGATGATATTAAATAAACGAATCAATCCAATAAAAAAAAAAAAAAACACACACACACAGCGCGCAAAACTTTACCAGTTAATCTATAATTAATTTTCTCGACGTAAAATTTAATGAACTCGTTCATAATGAACTCAATGATCGGCAAAATTTAATGATATTGAATAAATTCGTACAACCCAATAAAAAAAAAAAAAAAAAAAAAAGAAAAAAGAAACACAGAGCAAATACCTTAACAGTTCATCTCTAATTAATTCCCACAATTTAAAATACAATAAACTCGTGATAATAAATCCAACGATCACGAAGGCTTTCGTGATCTTTCAAGAAATCAACGAAACCAATAATAACCTTCGGTGAAAATACTTAATCGCTCACGTCTCTAATTAATTTCCTCAATTTAAGGTACAATAAACTCGTCATAATGAACCTCGACGATCTCAAATAATCTCATGGTCGTCGATAAAACGGCCAATCCGATAATGACAATCCTAAACTCGTTGGAAAATCATATTTCAACGTTACTTACAAGCAAAATCAAAACAAATGTCGACAGATTAAAGGACCGTAAAATACATAGTTAAATGTATAGGAAGTTTTATTCGTCAATTGAACGTTTCTCATCGAGAAATAAGGAGGGAAAAAAAATGATACGAATAATCGATTGACAAAGAATTTTTTTCTCTCTTTTTTTTTTTTAATATTTATATATATATATATGTAATAATAGTAAATTATTTACCAATTAAACGTTTCTCATCGAGAAATAAGGAGGAAAAAAAAAATCATACGAATCAATCGATCGACAATTTTTTTTTTTTTGTATATTTACGTATATAAATATATGTGATCTTTGATTTATCTGAAATATCCTTGAACAAAATTCCTCATCGTGTATGTAGGATCCTCCATTCCATATCGCCAACTATAGCATATGTATATATTTATTTAAATAATAAATATCAGCAGATATTCTCGCGAATAAAAACTAGATGCCATATTTGATCTAGACGACGAAACGATCCTAATCGAATGGAAAAAAGAAAAAAGAAAAAGAAAAAGAAAAAAAAAGGAAAAAACATTTCCAATCAAACTCAACCAGCCTAACCCGATAAGTATCGACGATATTACAATCGAACGACCGCGCCGATTCACCCGCCGTACAATTCCAATCGAAACGAAACGAAACGAAAAGAAAGACGGAAGCGACGAATCGATCGTTCGATGAAAAATCCTTTGCTCGCGATCCTCCGATCATTGGAAATATCCGAGGAAGGAAATTTTTCGTCGTCTCGCGTGTATAGGGTGTCCCGTTGGTTTCGTCGATCGCGGCATTATTGCGATAAGGAAAATCGATGTCTCGCGAGTGAAACCGAACGGCGAGTTCGATCCGAACGACGAAACGATCCCGAGCCGACGGACCAATCGATACCGACCGTACTTATCGACCGATCGAACGACTATCGACGTTTCCAAAAATAAAAAAAGAAAAAAAAAAAAGAAAAAAAAAACAAACGTAATCTACTTATCGATGAGACGTTCCTTGTCCAACGAGAAGGAAAGAAAGGAGGAAGAAAAGAATAAATAAATGAATAAATAAAAAATAAAAATTAAAATGAAATAATCTCTCTCTCTCTCTCTCTCTCTCTCTCTCTCTATGTATTTCTATCTCTATCTCTCTCTATCTTCAACGAAGAGTGTACCGTCGACTTTGAGTAATATTTAAAGGAATAAGAGGAAGAATATTTTGAGAAAAAAAAAAGAACAACAAAAAAGAAAAAAAACAATAACAACAACGACAACAACAACAATAAGGGAACAACAAACGATAATAATTGTTTCTGAGTTAAACTGAAGAGCGTGTCACTTTAACGAATAATCAGGCCCGTTATTCTCTCTTCCGGTATGGGGTCGGATATACCATAAAGATAGAGAGAGAGAGAGAGAGAGAGAGAGAGAGACAAAGACGTGGAGTCAGACAGAGAGTGAGAGAGTGAGAGAGAAAGAGAGAGAGAGAGAGAGAGTGAGAAAGAGAAAGAGATTTTCCAAGTGAATTAATAAGAGTCGCCAGGTTTATAACTGACGAGCAAAATGAGAACGTAGGATACGTGAAAGCAGGCAGACAAACTCTCTTTCTTTTTCTTTTTCTCTTTTTTTTTTCTTCTTCTTCTTCTTCTTCTTTTTTTTTTCTTCGTCTATTAACGTCTGTCCGATTAAAATCCATCCCAATTAATATTTATTTAAAAATATATCCCAACGACGAACAAAATTATGATTTTGTTATCTCTGGATAATTTTGAAAACGTTTTATTAAAAATATTTTCTTTTTATCTCTCTTTGTCTATCTATTTCTATGCATATATCCATCTTCGTCTATCTTACATTAACGTTCGTTCCGATTAAAATCAATCGCAATCATTATTATTTATTTAAAAATATATCCAAACGATGAACAAAATTAAGATTTTGTTATTTGTGGATAATTTGGAAAACGTTTTATTAAAAATATTTTCTTTTTATCTCTCTTTGTCTATCTATTTCTATGCATATATCCATCTTCGTCTATCTAATATTAACTTCATTCAAATTAAAATCCATCGCAATTATTATTATTTATTTAAAAATATATGCCAACGACGAACAAAATTAATATTTTGTTATTTCTGGTTAATTTTGAAAACGTTTTATTAACAATATTTTTCTCTCTCTCTCTCTCTCTCTCTTTCTGATTTATCTATCTCTAGACATATATCCATCTCTGTCTATCTCATATTAACGCTCGTTTCGATTAAAATCAATCGCAATCATTATTATTTATTTAAAAATATATCCAAACGATGAACAAAATTGATTTTGTTATTTCTGGATAATTTTGAATACGTTTTATTAAAAATATTTTCTCTCTCTCTCTCTCTCTCTCTCTCTCTTTTTATCTATCTATCTTAATACCTATATCTATCTCCGTTTATCTCATATTAACGTCATTCAAATTAAAATCCATCGCAATTATTATTATTTATTTAAAAATATATGCCAACGACGAACAAAATTAAGATTTTGTTATTTCTGGATAATTTTGAAAACGTGTTATTAAAAATATTTTCTCTCTCTCTCTCTCTCTCTCTCTCTCTCTTTATCTATCTATCTCTAGACATATATCTATCTCCGTCTATCTTACATTAACGTTCCTTCCGATTATAATCCATCGCAATTATTATTATTTAAATAATAATATATTATAATATATAAATAATTTATTATTATTTATTAAAATTAATAATTTATTATTCGTAAATAATTTGAAAACGTGTCATTAAAAATTTTTTCTCTCTCTCTCTCTCTCTCTCTCTCTTTATCTATCTCAATACCTATATCCATCTCTCTCTATATCATACGGTCTATCCTATCAACCATTTATTTTACTTAAAGAAAGAGAAGGATAGACAGACAGATAGATCGAACGAGTGCGAGAGAGAGAGAGAGATAGATAGATAGATAGATAGATAGATAGAGAGAGAGAGAGAGAGAGAGAGAGACAGAGATATAGATAGATCAAAATAAGAGTTGACGTTGTCACGTTGGCAATGTTTGTGCGTTTTAAATGTGCCCTATCACGTTCTTACGTTATTTCAATCGTTTCGTACCAGAACGTCATTACGTTCCTCTTACGTTCTCTTTTACGTACGCCGTACCTGCCTCGCTCGCTAGGAAATAAGAAATTTTCTTTTGAGAGATGCAAGAAGCCTTTTGCGAGGGAGGAGGCCTCTAGCCAAGCGAACATAGTTAATTTAGATTGTATCGCGTGAGAAGCAGGAAATGACGAAATATCCTGGACTCTCCTGACTTTATACGCGTTTGCCTCGCGTATGTGGCCCCCTCAACTAACCACCACCACCATCACCACCATCACCATCACCATCACCGTCACCATCACCTGTATACTTTATAACAAACCTACACACACACACACACACACACACATATATATATATATATTTATATATATATAGTTGTTTGTGTGTATGTTTATGTACGTATGTGTCTCTCTACCTGTGTCTCTTTATGTTCGTGTACGCGTGCGTTTATGTATGTATTAATTCTTATATACTATCTTCTTCTTCTTCTTCTACTTCTTCTTCTTCATTTATCCTCCTCTTCTTCTTTTTTATCTTCCTCTACTTCCACTTCTACTTCTACATCTACTTCTTCCTTCGTGGCTGCTACTCTACTCGTGACCGAGGTCGCGAGCTCTCTTACTCGATTCTTTTACAATATTCTTCAAAGAGAGAGAGAGAGAGAGAGAGAGAGAGAGAGAGAGAGTGCGTGCGTATACTGCGTGTGTGTGTGAGAGAGAGAGAGAAAGACTATAGACACGCAACGACGATGATGAAGTATTTTTTTTTTTCCTTTTATTTTCTTCTCCTTTCTTCTCTATCTCTCTCTCTCTCTCTCTCACTCTCTTTGTATTTTTTTTTTTCCTTTCGTCGGATTCCAACATTGCCCTTCTTTTTTTTCTCTCTCTCTTTTTCTTTTTTTTTTTTTTTTTTCTTTTTTTAATTCCAATTAGTCGGTCCAGGAGTCACAGGAAATTTATTTCGATTAAAATATTCGATTCGATAATACGAATAATTCGAGTCGAATTTTGAGTGGGATCAGACGAGAAGGGGTGAGTGGTGGTTGTGTTGGAGCGGGGAGAGGAGGGGAGGGAAAGGAGGGTAGGTGATCGACGGTAAAAAATTGTGCGAATAAGTAAGGACGATGATTGGTACAGAATGTATCACCTCGAACGCGATCTATTAATACTTTATCTTTTTTTCTCTTTCTCTTTCTCTCTCTCTCTCTCTCTCTCTCTCTCTCTCTCTTCGAAACCACGCCCAATTTCGTTATTGACTTCATCGACGAACGTTACAAATCGATTGTTATTTGGGTTAGAGGATCGGAAGGTTGTAACGATCGTTCGGGCTCGTTTCGTTGATGGACGCCATTGTCGGGAGTGTCGAGGACGTGATGATTTTTTTTCTTTTTTTTTTTTTTTTTTTTTTTTTTTTTCTATGGAAATCGTTACTTCGCGTGGAAACGAACGAACGTCGTCGGGGTACGTCGAGACGTGTTCGACGAGTATCGATAAGTGTATCGATCGATCGACGTTGCATCGAGTTTTGGCTCGTCGATGTTCAACGAGCCGTGTTTGGATGACGTTTTTTTTAACGACAGAGCGACAACGATGCCGATAACGTGATTATTTCGTTGTAATTGTTTCACAAATATTTCGCGACGCATCGTCGAATTGGTCGGTGACGTCGACGTAGGAGTTTTTTTCTTTTTTTTCTCTCTCTCTCTCTCTCTCTCTTTTTTCTTCTTCTTCGTCTTTGTCGCGTGCACCATAATTTTGACATCCTCGACGGTTCGTCAGATCGACGATAAATTTTCGATCGTACCTGTGTGCCGTCGGTTTCATATAAATGTCGACTTTTTTTTTTACAAATTTGTATAAAAAGAAAGAGGGAGAAGCAATTACGAGAGGATAATATTTTAGAAATAATTTGCGGGGAAAGAATTGTCGAAGCGAACGAAAGTGTTCGTGAGAAATTCGTGTTGCGATAAGAGCCGACGTAGAATCGGATTAGAGTTCTAATCATTTTAGAATATTCATTTAGAATTGTATCTTTCGAATGGAGTTGATGAAATGTCTCGTTTCAAAATTCACTTTTATAAATAAAATTGAATATACATATATTTATATATTTAATTGGAAGTACGTTTTAAAGAACGGTAACAGAATTTTCATTAGGAATGAAATCTAACGGATTAGAATATTTATTTTAGAAATATGTACGTTTACGATCGAGTGTAAAACGTTCGTATAGAATTTAATCGTCGAAAAAGAAATTCGAAATTTATCTTCATAACGTAATATAATAACTAATTTGTAAATTTATCTTTATTACAAAGAATGTAGTATTTTTATTTAGAATTTCGTTCTTTTTTTTTTTTTTTTAATTTAAATACCACGTACATACATACTTTCTTTTTTATTATTAGAAATTAATTTTTGGAATATAATCGAATATACATGTCATTAGATATTCGTATTCGGTATAGAAACTAATATTCGTAATGAAAGATTCGAAGCGTTTTCATGAAAAAAAAAAAAAAAACAAACAAAAATAAAATAAAATAAAATAAAATATAAGAGAAAAAAGAAAGAAAACCCAACAAGACAGTTTTTAATTCACCCGTACTACGATTTCCAAATTATACACCTCGTATATGTCTATTCCATCGAATGTAAATATCATTCGATCGAATGATACAATCCGTTTTTATTTCGTATGACCTCTCGACATTTCGAATTCAATAGAAGTACCATGAATTTTTTCGAAATATTATTAAACATGTTAGCGTTCGTATGTCTCTCTCTCTCTCTCTCTCTCTCTCTCTCTCTATGTATTCTAGTGTATGCGCGCGTCTATGTGTGTGTACGTTTATGTTCGCGTGCGTAAAGTTTCTCTGTGTGGATGTGGGTGAACAACAACAACAACAACAACGACGACAACAGGTCCCCCATTGAAATTCTTCATAAACCCAAGAAAGTCGCTTTTCCCCCGTTCCACTCCCATGGTGCTTGGTCACCTGATGAGATTTACTATGGCCAATTAACCCTTTGAGAACCTTACGGTTGTTCACCGGGCGAATTACCACTTCCGACGTTAGCGAATAGTTATCGCTATGTAAACCAGTTGATTTCTTCGTAAAAGAAACTAAAAGAAACGAAAAGAAACGAAAAGAAACGAAACGAGACGAAAAGAAACGAAACGATACGAGAGGAGACGAAACGAAACGAAACGAAAAAATCCGAAAATAAACGAAAGGAAACGAAACGAGAAGAGACGAAACGAGAAGACGCGAAAATGAACGATAAGAAACGAAACGAGACGAAAGGACGCGGAAATAAACGAAACGAGACGAGAGGGAACGAAAGGAAACGAAATGAAAACGTCGGTTGGAACTCTCGTACTCGTCTCAATTTAATATACACCGAGTATAATAATACAGGGTAGAACGACGTGAAACGGACGAAATTGAATACGAACGATTAGAAGTTGAATCCTGATTTGATTCGGTCGTAACGTTCGCGAGAAGTTTATCCTCGGATTTGATAATTTCATTTTCGTGTTCGTGATTGAACGTACGGTGGTTTTATTATGCGTACGTGCGTATCAATTATTATTGCGAATTGGAGAATTGCTTGTTTTTTTTATTTAAATGATAATAAGATCGATAACGATGATAATTCATTGGATTAATGATGATGATAATGATGATGATGATGATGATGATGATGATGATGATGATGATGATGATGATGATAAGAGTAATAATAATAATAATAACAACAACAACAACAATAATAATAACAATAATAATAATAATAATAATAATAATAATAATAATAATAATAATAATAATTGGCGATAGGTATCGTTTTAAGGAAAATAAAAAATCTATATAAACGGGAGATTAAAAATGAAATATATATATATATATATATATATATATATATATATATATATATATATTACAATGTAATATATAAAATGTAATATAAATACAATATATAAAATATAATATATTAAAACGTAAATAAAAAATAAAAATAAAAAATCTAGATGAACGGGAAAGTGAAAAATGTAATATATAAAAATGTAAAATATATATATATATATATATATATATATATATATATATATATATATTACAATGTATTATATAAAATATAATATAAATATAATATATTAAAATATAAATAAAAAATAAAAATAAAAAATTTAGATGAACGAGAAATTGAAAAATGTAATATATAAAAATGTAAAATATATATATATATATATATATTACAATGTATTATATAAAATGTAATATAAATATAATATATAAAATATAATATATTAAAATGTAAATAAAAAATAAAAATAAAAAATCTAGATGAACAGGAAATTGAAAAATGTAATATATATATATATATATATATATATATATATATATATATATATATATATATATATATGTATATATATATATTACAATGTATTATATAAAATGTAATATAAATATAATATATAAAATATAATATATAAAATATAATATATTAAAATTTAATATATATATATATATATATATATATATATATATATATATATATAAAAAGAATATCTTATAAACAATTGTCCCGATGGAGAAGAATAGTTGGCTGATTGATCGGAATGAATTAAAAGGAAAAAAAAGAAAAAAAAAAAAAAGAAAAAATATAGGAAAAATGAAAAAAAAAGGAAATTATTCATACTAAATTATTACTAATAAATATAGCCGATGTTCGTTTCGTTTCGTTTCGTTTCGTTTCGTAAGAGGCGCAATATCATCGTCTTAGAAATTAAAGCGGAAATTGAAAATGAGAGCCAAGCTCATTCGTCGATGCGTGAACAAAGAATTATAAGCTCGTAGTTTTTCAAATGACAAGAGAGCGGAAGTATAATGGTAAGGATCGTTTGTTAAGCATGATTGAACACGCGGAGAGTACGTTTTTTCTTTTTCTTTTTTTGTTGTTGTCCTTCTTTCTTTTTTTGTCTTTTTCCTTCTCTTTTTATCCAATTAACCCTATTTTCGGGATTAAAAAAAAAAAAAGAGAGAGAAAAAAGAAAAGAAACGTAAGACGAAAGACGAATTTGAAAGACGACTTTGAAAACGATGCGAAATTACATCGGGGAAAGGTTTTATTGTTTTTAAATAAATAGAAAAATAAATAAATACATAAATAAATAAATAAATAATATTCCGGGAAATGAATATTGTGGTTTTTTCTTTTTTTCTTTCTTTTCTTTTCCTTAAAACTTTAAAAACGAAACGAGATTCCTTTGGGAAGTGTTTTGTTTTTAAATAAATAAAAAAAGAAAAAAATAAATTAATTAATTTATAATATTTCTGGAAATTAATATCATGTGGCTATTTTTCGTTTTTTTCTCTTTTTTTTTTTTAGTGTAATTCGAAATATTCTATTCTCTTGTATATTATGCATACTTATTGTCGTTCATCATCATCATCATCATTATTATCATCATCATCATCGTAATCATCATCATTATTATAATAATAATAATAATAATAATAATAATAATAATAATAATAATAATAATAATAATTATTATTATTATTATCGTTATTATATTATAATAATTACTACATATTATTGCTATTATTTTATTATAGTTGTTATAATAATCATTATATTACTATTATTATCATTAATATTGTTAGTATTATTTTATTTCTTTTTATAGAAATTTTTATTCTTTTTTACATATTATATTTTATATAAATATATATATATATATATATATATATATATATATATATATATATATATATATTAATGTATATATATAAAGAATGTATTAATAATATATAAATAAATCTTTTTTATATATTATATTATATTCTTTATATATTTATATATATCTTTTTTATGTATATATATATATATATATATATATATATATATATACACATTATATTCCTTATATTTTATTCATATTTTCTTTCTTTTTTATATATATAAATATAAATTATTATTATTTTATTTTTTTTTATACAAATTTTAAATAATCCGCCAAATATGAAATCTATCGATTGGCATAACATGAAAATGATTAAATGTTTATTCCTAATATATTATTAACATCTCGATTAAGTTAAATGATGGTACTTATTTATTATATATATATATATATATATATATATATATATATATATATATATATATATATATATGCAGTACTAAAAAAAAAAAAAAAAATAATAAATCAAATAATCGTTAATTTATTTCGTAAGATTGATTCTTAATCCAAACGAAAGCTATTTATTGTTTATTCATTTATTTCCAATTTTCTTCCTTCTTATTCGATTTCGTTTTACTCACGAATGAAAAAACGAATGCCACGTTTCGTCCAAACGACGAGATAATAACGATCTCCTAGAGAGAAATTACTTTCAACGTGAATTATCGACCGTGTCGATAATTATCAAGAGTTTGGCCGGTCGATTAAACGAAACAAAATAAATATCGACGATTTGAAGGACCGTAAAATACATAGTTAAATGTATAGCAAGTTTTATTCGTCAATTAAACGTTTCTCATCGAGAAATAAGGAGGGAAAAAAAAATGATACGAATAATCGATTGACAAAGAATTTTTTTCTCTCTTTTTTTTTTTTAATATTTATATATATATATATGTAATAATAGTAAATTATTTATCAATTAAACGTTTCTCATCGAGAAATAAGGAGGAAAAAAGAAATCATACGAATCAATCGATCGACAATTTTTTTTTTTTTTTGTATATTTACGTATATAAATATATGTGATCTTTGATTTATCTGAAATATCCTTGAACAAAATTCCTCATCGTGTATGTAGGATCCTCCATTCCATATCGCCAACTATAGCATATGTATATATTTATTTAAATAATAAATATCAGCAGATATTCTCGCGAATAAAAACTAGATGCCATATTTGATCTAGACGACGAAACGATCCTAATCGAATGGAAAAAAGAAAAAAGAAAAAGAAAAAGAAAAAAAAAGGAAAAAAAACATTTCCAATCAAACTCAACCAGCCTAACCCGATAAGTATCGACGATATTACAATCGAACGACCGCGCCGATTCACCCGCCGTACAATTCCAATCGAAACGAAACGAAACGAAAAGAAAGACGGAAGCGACGAATCGATCGATCGTTGAAAAATCCTTTGCTCGCGATCCTTCGATCATTGGAAATATCCGAGGAAGGAAATTTTTCGTCGTCTCGCGTGTATAGGGTGTCCCGTTGGTTTCGTCGATCGCGGCATTATTGCGATAAGGAAAATCGATGTCTCGCGAGTGAAACCGAACGGCGAGTTCGATCCGAACGACGAAACGATCCCGAGCCGACGGACCAATCGATACCGACCGTACTTATCGACCGATCGAACGACTATCGACGTTTCCAAAAATAAAAAAATAAAAAAAGAAAAAGAAAAAAAAACAAACGCAATCTACTTATCGATGAGACGTTCCCTGTCGAACGAGATGGAAATAAAGGATGAAGAAAAGAATAATCGAACGAATAATAGCAACAAAAGAGAAAGAAAAAAGAAAAAAGAAAAAAAGGAAAGAAAAGAAAAGTAAGGAAAGATAGGATCGCGCATAGAAAAATTCGATTTTTCCGACGATCCGTTTCAACGATCAGAAACGTCCCGGAGAACAGGATTCTTGTCGGGATGGGTTCGGGTCGGTGGGGTTGGGGCGGGGGGTTCGGGGAGACATTTTCATGAATAAAAGAAACGACGGCGCGTTTAGTTTCGCGGCAAACGGAACAATCTCGTATACTCAAACTAGAAGCAGTTATAACCGCTATACGCGTGCATCGATAATATTACAGAAGCTCATTAGCGATCCAGGAACGTCTATCCCCTTCCTACCAGAGTAATTATCTGTTACAAGCAAAACCTCCTCTCTATCTCTATCTCTATCTATCTTTCAATCTCTCTCTCTCTCTCTCTCTCTCTCTCTCTCTCTCTCTCGACGTACGTGCATATACGTAGGAGAAGCCGCAGGCAGATCAGCGCAACGATTAAACTCAAAAATAGTTCATGGGAAACTCCAGTGTGTAAGTTAATCTCCATCGCATTAACGTTCTATGTACCATACCTACATACTATATAAAGTGTGTTCTTTTTTTTTTTCTTCTCTTTTCTTCTTCTTCTTCTTCTTCTTCTTCCTTCTTTATTTCTTTGCTTTTTTTTTTCTTTTTCTTTTTTTCTTTTTCCAAGAAGGAAACACACCTGCGCGTCGTAAGTGCCGTCGGTTTTATTTGACGGTACTACTAACTCGTAACGCCGATTTTCGATGAATGAAAAAAAAAAAAAAAAAAAAAAAATATATAAAATATAAAATAACCTCTCTTTGGAAAATCAATTCGGCAAGAGTATTTTTTTTTTTTTTTTTTTGGGGGGGGGGCGGGGGTCGAACACTCACGCGGATATCCACCTTCTTCTCTTTTTTTTATTTTTTTTTTCTCTCTCTTTTCTCTTCATTCGTTTGTCATTCTTTTATTTATTCTTTTATTTTTTTTTTTTTGAGTTACTCTCTCTCTCTCTCTCTCTCTCTCTTCTTTTCTTTTTCTTCTTTTTTTCTTCATTCGTTTGTCATTCTTTTATTAATTCTTTTTTTTTTTTTTTTTTTGAGTTTCTCTCTCTCTCTCTCTTCTTTTCTTTTTCTTCTTTTTTTCTTCATTCGTTCGTCATTCTTTCATTTATTCTTTTGTTTTTGTCTGTTACTCTCCTCTTTTCTTTTTCTTTTTCCTTCATTCGTTCGTTATTCTTTCATTTATTCTTTTATTTTTTTTTCTTTCTGTTACTCCCTTTTTTTTCTTTTTTTTTTTTTTATTCGTTCGATATTCTTTTATTAATCCTTTTATTTATTTTATCTGTTCTTCCATTCTTTTTAATCGTTTGTTATTTTTTTATTTTTTTTTGTTACTCTCTCTTCTTTTTTTTTTCATTCGTTCGTTATTCTTTTATTAATTTCTTTATTTCTTTTTTTGTTACTCTCTTTTTTTTCTTTTCTCTTTATTCGTTTGTTATTCTTTTATTAATTTTTTTATTTATTTCTTTTCTGTTCCTCTTTTTTCTTCTTTTTTTTTATTCGTTTGTTATTCTTATATTTATTATCTTATTTTTTCTGTTCCTCTTTTTTTTTTATTCGTTTGTTATTCTTTTATTCCTTTTTTTATTTTTTCTGTTCCTCTTTTTTTTTCTTTTTTTTTAATTCTTTTATTATTTTTTTATTGATATTTTTATTTTTTTTCCGTTACTCTTTTTTTTTATTCGTCTGTTATTCTTTTATTCCTTTTTTCATTTTTTCTGTTCCTCTTCTTTTTTCTCTCTTTTTTTTTTATTCGTTTGTTATTTTTTTATTGATTCGTTTATTTTTTTCGTTACTCTTTTTTCTTATTCGTTTGTTATTCTTTTATTTATTTTTTCTGTTCCTTTTTTTTATTTTTTGTTATTCGTTTGTTATTCTTTTATTGATTTTATTATATATTTTTTCTGTTCCTTTTTTTTTTCTTTTCTTTCTTTCTTCTTTTTTATATTTTTCCTCTTCCTCTTTTTTCTTTCTCCCTCGAGGGAGACCGTATCGTCGATTTATCCGTATCGATAGATCGAATAAAAGAATTCGATCATTCGGATCAAAAATTTTTGGTTCGTCTATTTTTTAATTTCTTTTTTTTTAGGTTAATACGCTCTCATCGAGTCTTGTTGACGACGTTGCTTTTTCTTTCTTTCATTCTTTCATTCTTTTCTTCCTTCGAATGATCGTAAAAAGATCGTTTTGCGTAATAATCGATCGTGATCGTGATCGAAATCGAGATCGAGATCGAAAGATCGGTCGGTAAGAACGTTTGGTCCGTATGTGTGTGTGTGTTTTTTTTTTGTAACATAACGATAATTATGACAATAACATTTGTAATAATCCTAACGAGTATAACTGGGTATTTTTCAAAGTGGGAGGGGAAAAAAAGCCTTGCGTTAATGTAAGGAA
>OU427009.1:4075314-4080314 GCA_911387935.1 Dolichovespula saxonica
TGTCGGGAGTGTCGAGGACGTGATGATTTTTTTTTCTTTTTTTTTTTTTTTTTTTCTATGGAAATCGTTACTTCGCGTGGAAACGAACGAACGTCGTCGGGGTACGTCGAGACGTATTCGACGAGTATCGATAAGTGTATCGATCGATCGACGTTGCATCGAGTTTTGGCTCGTCGATGTTCAACGAGCCGTGTTTGGATGACGTTTTTTTTAACGACAGAGCGATAACGATCCCGATAACGTGATTATTTCGTTGTAATTGTTTCACAAATATTTCGCGACGCATCGTCGAATTGGTCGGTGACGTCGACGTAGGAGTTTTTTTCTTTTTTTTCTCTCTCTCTCTATCTCTCTCTTTTTTCTTCTTCTTCGTCTTTATCGCGTGCACCATAATTTTGATATCCTCGACGGTTCGTCAGATCGACGATAAATTTTCGATCGTACCTGTGTGCCGTCGGTTTCATATAAATGTCGACTTTTTTTTTTTACGAATTTGTATAAAAAGAAAGAAGGAGAAGCAATCACGAGAGGATAATATTTTAGAAATAATTTGCGGGGAAAGAATTGTCGAAGCGAACGAAAGTGTTCGTGAGAAATTCGTGTTGCGATAAGAGCCGACGTAGAATTGGATTAGAGTTCTAATCATTTTAGAATATTCATTTAGAATTGTATCTTTCGAATGGGGATGATGAAATGTCTCGTTTCAAAATTCACTTCTATAAATAAAATTGAATATACATATATTTTTATATTTAATTGGAGGTACGTTTTAAAGAACGGTAACAGAATTTTCATTAGGAATGAAATCTAACGGATTAGAATATTTATTTTAGAAATATGTACGTTTACGATCGAGCGTAAAACGTTCGTATAGAATTTAATCGTCGAAAAAGAAATTCGAAATTTATCTTCATAACGTAATATAATAACTAATTTGTAAATTTATCTTTATTACAAAGAATGTAGTATTTTTATTTAGAATTTTGTTCTTTTTTTTTTTTTTTTAATTTAAATACCACGTACATACATACCTTCTTTTATATTACTAGAAATTAATTTTTGGAATATAATCGAATATATATATATATATATATATATATATATATATATATATATCATTAGAAATTCGTATTCGGGATAGAAACTAATATTCGTAATGAAACATCATCGACGTTAAATATTTTAATTCGTACGTTTACTTATTCGTAATCGTTCGCATTAACATTCGTGCCGTACGTGACTCGATGAAATTAAACGATCGATAAAAATTAACACGTGTCATGTATTCGTTCATTCCGTAACGTCATTCTCAACGACCATATACTTTCCACGTGAAATATCGAATTCCAAATTTAAAAGGAAAAAAAAAAAAAAAAAAAAAAAAAAAAAGAAACAAGAAGAAAATAAAGAAAAACCACGAAAGTAAGAGCAAAACGAGATGCATCTCGTAAACGTAATTAAACTTACGTAAGAATAAAACAAATATTCAAAAATCAGACATAACGAACATTGATGTATCCCCGAGGCTCCAAATAAAAAAAATAAAATAAAAAAAAAAAAAAATAAAAAAGAAAAACCCAATGGAAAAACTTCACGTCGAAACGATAAACCTTATCGTTGAAATAGAAGATAAAAGATCCTAGAGATAGATAGATAGATAGATAGATAGATAGATAGATCTAAAAAGATATATAATCAAACTAGATCGGTGAAACGGACGTACCCCCGTGTATATAAAACAAATAATTATCGTTAAAAACCGTAATAAAATATTACATAGTTACGATATATAATATTTTATTATGGTTTTTAACGATAATTATTTATAGAGTTATAAATATATATATGTATATATATAGAGTACGATATAGTTATATATATATATATATATATATATATATATATATATATATATATATATATATATATCATAGAGTTTATGATTTTCAACCAGCGTATCAGATACCACCACCACCACCATCACCACCACCACAAACACCATAACCACCACCACTACCATAACTGCTACCCCCACCTCGACAAACCACTTTTTTTTCTTTCCTTTTCCCTCTATCAATTTATCTCTCTCTCTCTCTCTCTCTCTCTCTCTCTCTCTCTATCTCTATCTATCCATCTATCTATCTCTCTCTCTCTCGTTGGCATAATATCGTGGCAAGAGTATCCAAGAGAAAGAAGGAGCTCGCCTGTTGCGCTGTGTAGGGAATGGAACGGATGTCTGGTGTGTAAGGAACCGCTAAAATGGTGTTCCCTCTTATCCGTAGATCTAGAGCGGCGATGCGAAGAGAGCCACGCGGAGGACTACTGCTATACGTAAAGGTTGAAAAAGGGAGTGGGGGGGTGGGGTGGGTGGGTGGGGGGCTAGGGGAGGTAGGGGAGGTTGGAGGGTGTAGGGGAGAGGGGTCTCTCATGACTGGTTGGTTGGTTGGTTGGTTGGTTGGTCGGTCGGTCGGTTGGTCGGTCGGTCGCTTGGTTTCCTTGGTTTCCTTCTGGTTTTGCGTCGTCTGGCTTATTCTACCTTCGTTTAAACTCTACTTGGTTCCTCGGCTTCGTACCCCTGCCAACTATTCTTTTCGATTCTTCCTTTTTCTTTTCCCCTCGTTCGTTCGTTCGTTCATTCGTTTATTTATCATTTCTTTTATTGTTACTTTCTTTTTTCGTTGTTTATTTGTTTTTGTTTTTCCAATATTCCTAAGTTCATTATTTCCTGGATTACTTCCTTTCTTCCTTCCTTTCTTCAATTTTTTCCTTTTTTTGTATACTGTTTTCTTTTTCCTCTATGACTTCGTTCATACCACAGTAAGTATGTATATATGTATGTATGTATGTATGTATGTATGTATGTATGTATGTATGTATGTAATAATGAATGTATATATGTATGTATGTATGTATGTATGTATATATGTATGTATATATGTATGTATGTATGTATGTATGTAATAATGTATGTATACATTTATGTATTTAATAATATATATATATGTATGTATGTATGCATGTATATACGTATGTATTTAATAATATATATATGTATGTATATATGTATGTATATATGTATGTATGTATGTATGTATGTAATAATGTATGTATACATTTATGTATTTAATAATATATATATATGTATGTATGTAATAATGTATGTAATAATGTATTTAATAATGTATATATGTATGTATGTATGTATGTAATAATGTATGTATACATTTATGTATTTAATAATATATATATGTATGTATGTAATAATGTATTTAATAATGTATATATGTATGTATGTCATAATGTATTTAATAATGTATGCATGTATGTATGTATGTATGTATATATGTATGTATATATGTATGTATGTATGTATGTATATATGTATGTATATATGTATGTATGTATGTATGTATGTAATAATGTATGTATACATTTATGTATTTAATAATATATATATGTATGTATGTAATAATGTATGTAATAATGTATTTAATAATGTATATATGTATGTATGTATGTATGTAATAATGTATGTATACATTTATGTATTTAATAATATATATATGTATGTATGTAATAATGTATGTAATAATGTATTTAATAATGTATATATGTATGTATGTATGTATGTAATAATGTATGTATACATTTATGTATTTAATAATATATATATGTATGTATGTAATAATGTATTTAATAATGTATATATGTATGTATGTCATAATGTATTTAATAATGTATGCATGTATGTATGTATGTATGTATTTATGTATGAATGTACAAATGTATGCATTTATGTATGAATGTACAAATGTATGTATGTATGTATCATGGATATTGCACTGTGTGTTTCATTGTATATATATATATATATATATATATATATATATATATATATATGTATTTATGTATGTATGTATATATGTATGTATTATAGACATTGCACTGTGTGTGTTCCATTACACACACACACACACACATATATATACATACACACACTTTTCACGATGCCGTTTAGCCGAAGGAGGCCAACTTAAAGAGTTGAAAGTATATCAGATATATTATGGCGCTCGTACGTACGTTTTTTTTTCTTTTTTTCTTTTTTCTTTTCATACATCACAAATCCACGTTTATCCGAACTATTAATCGCGCGTAGATTATTGTTAAACGGTTGTTGATTACGTACTGGAATCGGACGAGATCGATTTCGATTACGCGGAATCGTCGAGCGAACGTTGTGAATGAAGGGCCGAGGAGGATCGCAAGAATCGAGGCTTTTCTATCGGACGAGGCGATTTTTATCAGGACGTACGAAAATGTTGAAAAAGAAAAACAAAAAACAAAAAGAAAAATTACCTTCTGACCCGCCTACCAAATTTTTCGCCACGCCCATCGATTTTTGGCTCCGCCCATCGATTCGTAGCTCCACCCACGGATTATTCGTTGCGTCTACAGATTTTTGGTTCCTCCTATCGATTTTCGGTTGAGCACATCGATTCGTGGCTCGATCCACGGACTCTTGGCTGTGTCTGCAGATTTTTGACTCCGCCCGTCGACTCTTGTCACCGCCTATCGATCTCCGACCACGCCCATCGAATTTTGGTCCCACCCATCGATTATTCGCCACGCCCATTGACTTTTCACCACGTCTGAAAACTTTTGTCCTTGCCTCGCTAAGAAGTTTCGAGTTACGCTACAAAAAACTTTTATTCCCGCCCATCCATTCTTGGCCACGCCTACGGACAATTTTTTGAATCGGTCTAAACGATTCTTCGGCCACTCACAGACTTTTTATCTGATCCGTATATATAGGTATATGTGTCTATATATATACAGACATACACACACACAGACACACATTTGTGTACATATTTAGACATAAATCAAATTATTTAATTATATAAAGTTGGAATATACGTGTATGTAAATATAATTGTATATCGTACGATTTAAAGGTGTTAATTCGTTATAAAAGAGAAAAAGAGAGAGAGAGAGAGAGA
>OU427009.1:4082814-4115314 GCA_911387935.1 Dolichovespula saxonica
AATGGTAAGGTTGGAGCGAGGTGTTTGATACTAAGAGGGAGTCGACGAATGGTCCAGAGAAAGAGATAGATAGAGATAGATAGAGATAGAGCGAGACGAGGGGTATGGTGTTATGGGGGGGGGGTGTAAAGGTAGGTCGATAGAGGTAAACGGCCATTGGACATTGACGTGAAAATCGATAAAGCGAAATATCGTAATAGACATGTGAGATATTCTCGGTATTTACACCCCGCAGAGAAAGAGAGACGGATAGATAGACAGAGATAGAGATAGAGTGAGAGAGAGAGAGAGAGAGAGAGAGAGAGAGAGAGAGAGATCTTTATCGGGTCAACAAAGATGATCCCCGACCTTTAAACCAAACTCAGGGAGCAGTTTTATATTCCTCAACCTATACCTCCGCGTGTGAATAAGAGAGAGAGAGAGAGAGAGATAGAGATAGATAGAAAGATATAAAGATAGAAAAAGACAGACAGACAGACAGAGAGAGAGAGAGAGAGAGAGGCCCTTAACCGGGTGCCACTCTTACCGTCTCTCTTCGGTTTCGAGAATAAAAATAAAAACTACAAAAGTAAATAAGAATAAGAATAAGAATAAGAATAAGAATAAGAAGATCGTCGGTGGATCTTCTCGAAGGATCGAGAGATCCTTGCTGGAATGTAACGTAGTAGTGTAGTCCGGTATCTCGGTCCTTCTCGGATATATTCACCCTTTTCCCTTTCCCTTCTTCTTTCCCCTCCACCTCCTCCTCCTTCTCCTCCTCCTCCTCCTCCTCCTCTACCACCCCCTCCTTCACCACCTCCTCCTCATTCCCTCGTTCTCAACGTTATATACGCCAGCCAATACTCTTCTACTCGGAATCGTAAAGGGATAGGGAGAGGAGAATAAAAAATAAAAAAATAAAAAAATAAAAAAAAAATAAAAAAAAGTGAAGGAAAAAGAAAAGAAAAAAAAAAAAAGAAAAATGGAAATTATTCGCCTTATACCTTTTTCTTAAGGTTTAAAGGAACCCACGGCACGCGGCTCTCTCTCTCTCTCTCTCTCTCTCTCTCTCTCTCTCTCTCTCTCTCTCTCTCTGTTTCTCTGTCTCTCTCTGTCTCTCTCTCTTTCTGGTTAGGCAGCAGAGAGCCGCGTGCCGATAAATAAACCCTTCGGCATTTATCTGCCTTGCATGTTCAGGGTGAGCGTGCTCGCGCGCGCACGCGTGCGCGCGCGAGCGCGCGGTTAATCGCGATACCAACACTAGCATCGACGTTAATACTCTCGGAGATAATCGATAAGAGATATTTTCAATACGTTTTTTCTTTTTTTTTCTTTTTTTCATTTTTTCGTCAATCTTTTTTCTTACTGTATCTGTCCGTCCGTCCGTCTGTCTGTCTCTCTCTCTTTTTTTTTTTTTACTTCTTCTTATTCTTTTTATTTCTTTTTTTTTTTTGCTCTTTATTTTTCTCCTTTCTCGTTCCTCGTTTCTCCCGTTCCTCTTTTAGTTCGATCTCTTCTTATTATTATTTACTTTTATTTTATTTTCTTTGCTTTTCTTTTTTGTTTGGTTGATTGATTGATTTTTGGTTTGATTTATGATTTGATTTTTGGTTGGATTTTTAGTTTGATTTTTGATTGGATTTTTAGTTTGATTTATGGTTAGATTTTTGGTTGGATTTATGATTTGATTTTTGGTTGGATTTATGATTTTGATTTTTAGTTTGATTTTTGATTGGATTTTTGGTTGGATTTTTGATTGGATTTTTGGTTGGATTTTTGATTGGATATTTGGTTGGATTTTTGGTTGGATTTCTGGTTTGATTTTTGGTTGGATTTTTAGTTTGATTTTTGATTGGATTTTTAGTTTGATTTATGGTTAGATTTTTGGTTGGATTTATGATTTGATTTTTATTTTGATTTTTGATTGGATTTTTGGTTGGATTTTTGATTTGATTTTTGATTGGATTTATGGTTGGAGTTTTGGTTGGATTTTTGGTTTGATTTCTGGATGAATTTTTGGTTGGATTTTTGGTTGGATTTCTGGTTGGATTTATGATTTGATTTTTATTTTGATTTTTAATTGGATTTTTGGTTGGATTTTTGGTTTGATTTTTGGATGGATTTTTGGTTAGATTTATGGATGGATTTTTCTTTCCTTTTTTGTTTGTTTGATTGATTGATTTTTGGTTGGATTTCTGGATGGATTTTTAGTTAGATTTTTCTTTTCCTTTGTTTGATTGATTGATTTTTGTTTTGATTTATGGTTTGATTCTTTGGTTGGATTTCTGGTTGGATTTTTGGTTAAATTTCTGATTGGTTTTTTGTTTTGATTTTCGGTTGGATATTTGGTTTGTTTTGTTTTATTTGTCGATTCGTTCCTTCGTTCGTCAATTTATTATCTTCCCTCTTAATTTCACTGTCTTTCCTGTCTTTCTTGTCATCCTGTCTTTCTGTTTTTCTGTCTGCATTAATAAAAAAATTAAAAAAAATAAATAAATAAATAAATGCTTACTCTATATGATCATTGTATCGTCGATAACGAACGTTTAGACGAGAGCAATGATTATATCGAAAGGATCAGCGAGGCAATCTTTTTTTTGTTTTTTTTTTTTTTTTTTTTTTTAATAATGTTACAACGCAATTGTTTACCCTTCGTTTAATTTATTTATACCGCTCGTCTTTTCTATAAATTTATTTTTCTTTTTTTTTCCTTCTAATTTTTCATCCCCCCCCCCACCCCCATTGAAATATATTTACGAAAGACGACGTTAAAGGCGTATACATTTACGTGTATAACTCGGAATAATAAATATAACTAATCTTTCATTTCTACATATATTTATATATATATAAATATATATATATATATATATATATATATATATATATATATATATATAACTATGAACAATGTAATATGAAATTTTTCATTATCAAAATCATTGCAGGCTGTACAATACCATAGCGAAAGAGAATGACTTGCGCATGATCTGGTGTGTAAAAAAAAAAAAAAAAGAAAAACAGAAAAATATTTCGATCAGTACATTGTTTGTCGTAATATAAAAACTCCGTATAATAAATAAATAAATAAATAAATTTTACCGTAGCAAAAAGGTCATGGGATACAACGATGGCACCCCTTAAGGATATACTGCACGGTCTCATGCTGTTCATTATCAAAAAGAGTAACAATTTTTGCGTTCTCAATGACAACGAATAAAACGGTATTTGGCAGCTGTTAATAAGGGACGAACGTTAATGTACGTTCAATTTACGATCGTGGCAATTCGCCGAACGGAAATTAATTTCTACGGATTTCGTGTGATATAAAAAAAAAATTAATACTCACAAATTCAAGAAGACGTTGGCGTTGTGGTTTATTAATTTTTGGGCGAGATAAACGTACGCGTATATAACGAAAAACGATCCTACTACGTACAGGAGCTTCGTCAATCCTTCAGGCACGTCGTGCGTGAAGTTCAGCACCTGAAATAACTGCCGAACAAATTTCTGGCCGATACTTGAACAGGGAAATACGATCGAAAATTGAAAAAAAAAAAAAAAAAAAAAAAAATTCCATCGTTCTCCTTTCAATGTGGATAAAATACTAACGTAAAAAAAGTCAACCATAACGATCGTAAAAATCATAAATTCTTCGAACAGGTGTACGGGCTCGTAAAACGATTTCAATAAATTGACGAATCTTGAAGGATATAAAAAAGAAAAAAAAAAAAAGAAAAAAAAAAAGAAGAAAAATCGTATGTATTATTATCGATATCGAATTTTATGCCAATCCTATAAATAATAGAATAGTATGATAGTAATAATATATACATACTCTATAGCGTTGTTGTAATACGCTATGATACCGACTATCCACTCGTATTCCTCGTTAACTTCACTCTTAACACTGGCATTATAGTAATTATTTGATCTCTTTTTAAATCTTTCATCGACCCTCCATCTGAAAATTTAAAAATTGTAATACGTCGAAAATTCATATCAATAACATTATAAATCTTAATTACAGGTGTACTCACTCGACGATGGTGAAAAGTGCACAAGCATGTTGCATAATCGCTACGAACATCGAATAGTTGGCGATCCCTACAGTGCAGGCTATTATAATTGTGCTGTATTCGACGGTAATCATAAAAAAGTAAAGCATTCGATTTTTCATGAAATAGTCGGCACGAACGGGTAACATTAATTCGGTATCGTTTATTATACCGATGGTGTATTTTAAAATGCATAGAAACGATGGGAAAATCAAAAATGTGATATAAAGATAAAAGGAGACTGTAATTGACGAAAAGGTTAATTAATGATTGTATATACAATTTGTATCACGTACGTACAAATATATAACCGGTGTTAAAAAAATATTTACCCGCGATAACAATCGTACATAGTCTGCTTACGGCGGCATACTTTTTCAATATTATTAATTCGGTTTTATTCGACAGAACATCCCAATCGCATTTTATCCTACAAAGTATTTTCTCCATCTGAAACACGATTACGGTATCACGTTTGATATAATTCATCCTAATGACACGAGAGAAAATTATTATCGACGAATTACGAACGATAGCGCTATTCGACAAAAGATTGTAATAGGTTCCCGCGAAGCATAAGATTGGCAAGGTCGTTTCCAAATATTTCGTGATCGTAATTAACGTCATTTCTGTCGTGAGAAGTAAATATATCTAATGGAACAAACGCGAAATATTATTAATACGTAACAAACGATACGTCACAGTTATCGAATCGATACACCGCGTAAATCGTTGTGTCTTAAAATTGTACGAACGAATTGGTAAATCAATCGTCGCAACGACGCTCACCTGTTCGAACGATCCGAATATTAGGACGAAATTAATAAAGCAAATATAAATTATGTTCTTAAGCGACGTTCGATCGTGCCATAATCCGATTAAACGAAAGAATAGACGATTGTAAGCGTAGTACTCGTTGTCGATACGATCTTCCTCCCTCGAAATCATATCGCCGACTGTCGTGGAGCTCCAACATCGATCGACTTCAACCCCGTTCAGACGTGTACCTTCGTTAATTATTCCAATCATCCCTCTTCCAGGGGGTAACAATTAATAATTCGATTCGATCCGACGCCTAGATATTTTCCTTGAAATAGAAGATAGAGAAAACCCCGTGAAACGTCTACAAAGTTCTTACGGCTTTCTCCCCCTTTTTTTTTTTTGACGTTCCATACCAAACGATTAAACAGGTGTATCTCTTCCCAGCAATCATCTCATTTTCTTACCACCGTTCGTTCGCGTTACGAAGTAACTCCAACCCTTCTCTCGCAGGAGCATGCGCGTTGCGAATCCACCCCTTTGGACCGCCCCTCGCTCTCGCAGTTTACTTGCGACGCTCGACCACGACGGACGTATTACTTTTTACCACGGCAAGATTGAATCGTTACAGTAATTATCATTTGCAAGTTAACATGCGTATTACAATCGGACGATCGATGTTTTGTCTTTCTAAAAGCAGTCTTCGTTTGTTCGTACGAATTAATATGGATGGTGAGTACTCGATGCGAGCCAGCATTTTTTTTTTTCTTTTTTAATTAAACCGGGAATATTTTCGAGACAATAATTCCTATTGTTTCAAATTTTTTTTTTTTTTTTTTTTAATTACGTCAATTATCTTAACTCGGAATAATTGTATCAGAAGAGAAACGAAATAGTTGTCGTTGTCAAAGATCTTTCGTGTATTCGAAACACTTTTTAAAAAAATACAGTTTAACATGATCATTTCTAATATTATATTTTCATGATACATGATCTATACAAATATATTTATATGTCGGGGTAACATATATGCATATACACGGCGTCCGTTTGTAAGTGGATGAAAAATATATAAGCTCCAATTGGTTGAATTATTGCGAGTGTTACTATAAAAAAATATTCGAATATCTTACCTAAAGAGCATTCAAATTTTTTTTTTTTTTTTTTTTTTTACTCTTTGACTTATTCGACTAACGAAGATTAGTATATACTTCGTTAGTCGATTCTTATTATTTTACAATTTTTTTTTTTATTTTTTGTATATTCTTATAACATCAAATCGTTTTTAATTCACATCATTGCCGACAAATTTTCCACTTGTTTATTATCGATTATTATCGATATTTAATATTGCGATTATCATTATTATTGTCGTACTTTGTTCGAATCTTTTCAATTCTCTTTGGCCGTTAGAAATCTTTTTTATTTAACGTCATTCGTTCGGGAATGTTATTATACGGCATTGTTGTTTGGTTTTCATTAAAAAAACAAAAAGAAAGAAAAAACTGAACAAACGGATCGATACGAGAAATTTACGTTCGATAATCGATTAAATTCATTGCACCTTGGACAATACCGTAGCGAATGAAAATGCCTTTCGCAAGAACTGGTAAGAAGGATTTCGATTATTAGAAAAAAAAAAAAATGTTGAAGGACAATAAATATTCGTAACAAATACTTTACCGCGGCAAAAAGATCGTGGGATACAACGATGGCACCTCTTATGGATATACTGCATGGCCTCATGCTGTTCATTAACAACAAAAGTAACAACTTTTGCGTTCTCAATGACAACGAGTAAAACGGAATTTGACAGCTGCAAAAAAAAAAATAAATAAATATTTCTTCGTGCGATCCTCGCTCGAATATTCGTTGAATGTAAATTAATTTCTGAACGGTCCTCAAATTCGTACGGTTTCGACGAATATGAAAAAAAAAGAAAAAAAAAACAAATGAACGATGAAATTTATCTCGTATCGTCGAACGAAGTGAAAAAAAAAAAATTAAAAATATCGATCGATTCGCGGCGATTGCTTCTTCGGTATTTTAATGATGCTTCGGATTTAATTACGTGTAAAAAATAATTACGTTTGCACTGCCTCCATCAAATAACGTGAATGATCATAATAAACGATATATATGTATATATATGTATGTGTATGTATATATATACGCATTTATATGTTCGATATAAAATGGAAAACGCACGAAATTCTTGAACCTCCCATGACGAAGTGAAAGAAAATATACTCACAATACAAAAAATATGTTGGTGGTGTGATCTATCAATTTTTGTGCAATACAAAAGTAAACAAATATTACGAAAAATGATCCGATAACATAAAATAGCATTGTTAATCCTTCGGTCTTATTGTGTTTAAAAGAAAATACCTGAAATAGCTATAAAAAAAGATTTCTCGACAATTTTCTATACGGGTTGTGTAACCGAAAATAAAATATTTTTTGTTTTTGTTTTGTTTTTTTTTTAAGATCAATATATTACTTACGTAAAAGTAATTAATCAGAGTAATTGTAAAAAATATCAATTCTTCAAACAGATGTACGGGCTCGTAAAAAGATTTCGCTAGGGTGACGAACCTTTAAGAAAATAAATATCATATGTATTACAATCAATATCCGAGTTGATGTCAATTGTATAAATAATAGAATCGTAGGATATTAAAATGACATACTTACTCTATGGCGTTGTTGTAGTATTCTATGATACCGACTATCCACACGTTCTCCTCGTCAAATTCAGTATTATTAATGGCATTATAGAAATTATTTGGTCTATTTTTAAATCTTTCATTGACCCTCCATCTGAAACAAATCAATAGCAAATTGTAAATTATTTATATGCATAAGACGTACATCATCATTAGAGGTGTACTTACTCAACGATGGTGAAAAGTGCACAAGCATGTTGCACAACAGCTACAAACATCGAATAATTGGCGATCCCTGCCGTGCAGGCAATTATTATAATGCCGTATTCGATTGCAATCGCGATAAAGTAAAGCATTCGATTTTTCAAGAAATAATCGGCACGAACCGGTAACGTCAATTCAGTATCGCTTGTTATATCGAAAGTGCATTTTAAAATACATAGAAACGATGGAGTAATCAAAAAGGTGATATAAAGATAAAAGGAAACTGTAATCGACACAAACGTTAATTAATGATTGCAATTAATTTCTATTGCAGAAGTACAATATATAACCCGTGTTAAAAAATATTTACACGCGATAACAATCGTACATAGTCTGCTCAAAGCAGCATATTTTTCCAATATTATTAATTCGGTTTTATTCGACAGAACATCCCAGTCGCATTTTATCCTACAAAGTATTTTCTCCATCTGAAACACGATTACGGTATCACGTTTGATATAATTCATCCTAATGACACGAAAGAAAATTATTATCGACGAATTACGAACTATAGCGCTATTCGACAAAAGATTGTAATAGGTTCCCGCGAAGCATAAGATTGGCAAGGTCGTTTCCAAATATTTCGTGATCGTAATTAACGTCATGTCCGACTTCAGTAGAATATATATCTAGTGGAACAAACGCAAAATATTATTAATACGTAACAAACGATACGAAATAGTTATCGAATCGATACACCGCGTAAGTCGTTGTGTCTTAAAATTGTATGAACGAATTGGTAAATCAATCGTCGCAACGACGCTCACCTGTTCGAACGATCCGAATATTAGGAAGAAATTAATAAGGCAAATATAAATGAAGTTCTTAAAGGACGTTCGATCGTGCCATAATCCGATTAGACGAAAGAATAGACGATTGTAAGCGTAGTACTCGTTGTCGATACGATCTTCCTCCCTCGAAATCATATCGCCGACTGTCGTGGAGCTCCAACATCGATCGACTTCAACCCTACTCAGACGTGTACCTTCGTTAACTATTCCAATCATCCCTATTCCAGGGGGTAACAATTAATAATTCGATTCGATACGACGCCTAGATATTTTCCTTGAAATAGAAGATAGAGAAAACCCCGTGAAACGTCTACAAAGTTCTTACGGCTTTCTCCCCCTTTTTTTTTTGACGTTCCATACCAAACGATTAAACAGGTGTATCGCTTCCCAGCAATCATCTCATTTTCTTACCACCGTTCGTTCGCGTTACGAAGTAACTCCAACCCTTCTCTCGCAGGAGCATGCGCGTTGCGAATCCACCCCTTAGGACCGCCCCTCGCTCTCGCAGTTTACTTACGACGCTCGACCTCGACGGACGTATTACTTTTTACCTCGGCAAGATTGAATCGTTACAGTAATTATCATTTGCAAGTTAACATGCGTATTACAATTGGACGATCGATGTTTTGTCTTTCTAAAAGCAGTCTTCGTTTGTTCGTACGAATTAATATGGATGGTGAGTACTCGATGCGAGCCAGCATTTTTTTTTCTTTTTTAATTAAACCGGGAATATTTTCGAGACAATAATTCCTATTGTTTCAAATTTTTTTTTTTTTTTTTTAATTACGTCAATTATCTTAACTCGGAATAATTGTATCAGAAGAGAAACGAAATAGTTGTCGTTGTCAAAGATCTTTCGTGTATTCGAAACACTTTTTAAAAAAATACAGTTTAACATGATCATTTCTAATATTATATTTTCATGATACATGATCTATACAAATATATTTATATGTCGGGGTAACATATATGCATATACACGGCGTCCGTTTGTAAGTGGATGAAAAATATATAAGCTCCAATTGGTTGAATTATTGCGAGTGTTACTATAAAAAAATATTCGAATATCTTACCTAAAGAGCATTCAAATTTTTTTTTTTTTTTTTTTTTTTTTACTCTTTGACTTATTCGACTAACGAAGATTAGTATATACTTCGTTAGTCGATTCTTATTATTTTACAATTTTTTTTTTTTTTTATTTTTTGTATATTCTTATAACATCAAATCGTTTTTAATTCACATCATTGCCGACAAATTTTCCACTTGTTTATTATCGATTATTATCGATATTTAATATTGCGATTATCATTATTATTGTCGTACTTTGTTCGAATCTTTTCAATTCTCTTTGGCCGTTGGAAATCTTTTTTATTTAACGTCATTCGTTCGGGAATGTTATTATACGGCATTGTTGTTTGGTTTTCATTAAAAAAAAAAAAAAGAAAGAAAAAACTGAACAAACGGATCGATACGAGAAATTTACGTTCGATAATCGATTAAATTCATTGCACCTTGGACAATACCGTAGCGAATGAAAATGCCTTTCGCAAGAACTGGTAAGAAGGATTTCGATTATTAGAAAAAAAAAAAAATGTTGAAGGACAATAAATATTCGTAACAAATACTTTACCGCGGCAAAAAGATCGTGGGATACAACGATGGCACCTCTTATGGATATACTGCATGGCCTCATGCTGTTCATTAACAACAAAAGTAACAACTTTTGCGTTCTCAATGACAACGAGTAAAACGGAATTTGACAGCTGCAAAAAAAAAATAAATAAATATTGTTCGTGCGATCCTCGCTCGAATATTCGTTGAATGGAAATTAATTTCTGAACGGTCCTCAAATTCGTACGGTTTCGACGAATATGAAAAAAAAAGAAAAAAAAAACAAATGAACGATGAAATCTATCTCGTATCGTTGAACGAAGTGAAAAAAAAAAAATTAAAAATATCGATCGATTCGCGGCGATTGGTTCTTTGGTATTTTAATGATGCTTCGGATTTAATTACGTGTAAAAAATAATTACGTTTGCACTGCCTCCATCAAATAACGTGAATGATCATAATAAACGATATATATGTATATATATGTATGTGTATGTATATATATACGCATTTATATGTTCGATATAAAATGGAAAACGCACGAAATTCTTGAACCTCCCATGACGAAGTGAAAGAAAATATACTCACAATACAAAAAATATGTTGGTGGTGTGATCTATCAATTTTTGTGCAATACAAAAGTAAACAAATATTACGAAAAATGATCCGATGACATAAAATAGCATTGTTAATCCTTCGGTCTTATTGTGTTTAAAAGAAAATACCTGAAATAGCTATAAAAAAAGATTTCTCGACAATTTTCTATACGGGTTGTGTAACCGAAAATAAAATATTTTTTTGTTTTTGTTTTGTTTTTTTTTTAAGATCAATATATTACTTACGTAAAAGTAATTAATCAGAGTAATTGTAAAAAATATCAATTCTTCAAACAGATGTACGGGCTCGTAAAAAGATTTCGCTAGGGTGACGAACCTTTAAGAAAATAAATATCATATGTATTACAATCAATATCCGAGTTGATGTCAATTGAATAAATAATAGAATCGTAGGATATTAAAATGACATACTTACTCTATGGCGTTGTTGTAATATTCTATGATACCGACTATCCACACGTTCTCCTCGTCAAATTCAGTATTATTAATGGCATTATAGAAATTATTTGGTCTATTTTTAAATCTTTCATTGACCCTCCATCTGAAACAAATCAATAGCAAATTGTAAATTATTTATATGCATAACACGTACATCATCATTAGAGGTGTACTTACACGACGATGTTAAAAAGTGCACAAGCATGTTGTATCACCGCTATAAACATCGAATAGTTGGCAATCCCCGCCGTGCTTGCAATTATTATAATACTGTATTCTAGTATAAGCGTACAAAAGTAACTCATTCGGTTTTTCACGAAACAGTCAGCACGAACCGGTAATATTAATTCAGTATCGTTTATTATACCGAAAGTGTATTTTAAAATACATAGAAACGATGGAAACATCAGAAAGGTGATATAAAGATAAAAGGAAACTGTAATTGACACAAAGGTTAATTGATGATCGTAATTAATTTGTATTAAGAACGTAAAAATATATAACCTGTGTTAAAAAATATTTACCCGCGATAACAATCGTACATAGTCTGCTTACGGCGGCATACTTTTTCAATATTATTAATTCGGTTTTATTCGACAGAACATCCCAATCGCATTTTATCCTACAAAGTATTTTCTCCATCTGAAACACGATTACGGTATCACGTTTGATATAATTCATCTTAATGATCCGAACGAAAATTATTATCGACGAATTACGAACGATAGCGCTATTAGACAAAAGATTGTAATAGGTTCCCGCGACGCATAAGACTGGCAAGGTCGTTTCCAAATATTTCGTGAACGAAATCAACGTCATTTCTGTCGTGAGAAGAAAATATATCTAGTGGAACAAACGCAAAATATTATTAATACGTAACAAACGATACGTCATAGTTTACGAATCGATACACCGCGTAAGTCGTTGTGTCTTAAAATTGTATGAACGAATTGGTAAATCAATCGTCGCAACGACGCTCACCTGTTCGAACGATCCGAATATTAGGAAGAAATTAATAAAGCAAATATAAATGAAGTTCTTAAGCGACGTTCGATCGTGCCATAATCCGAGTAGACGAAAGAATAGAAGATTGTAAGCGTAGTATTCGTTGTCGATACGATCTTCCTCCCTCGAAATCATATCGCCGTCTGTCGTGGAGCTCCAACATCGATCGACTTCAACCCCGCTCAGACGTGTACCTTCGTTAACTATTCCAATCATCCCTCTTCCAGGGGGTAACAATTAATAATTCGATTCGATACGACGCCTAGATATTTTCCTTGAAATAGAAGATAGAGAAAACCCCGTAAAACGTCTACAAAGTTCTTACGGCTTTCTCCCCCTTTTTTTTGACGTTCCATATCAAACAATTAAACAGGTGTATCGCTTCCCAGCAATTATCTCATTTTCTTACCACCGTTCCTTTGCATTACAAAATACGCCAACCCTTCTTTCGCAGGAGCATGCGCGTTGCGGATCCACCCCTTCTGACCGCCCCTCTTTTTTGCAGTTTGCTTGCGACGCTCGACCTCGACGGACGTACTACGTTTTCCTCGCCAAGATTAAATCGTACGTTGAAGTGAATATCAGTTGCACGTTAACATGTGGATAACAATTTGATGATGATATATGACAATAAATTTCTAATGCTTGTCTTCGTTTGTTCGTAGAAATTAGGTGAGTACTCGATGCAGCCAGTATTATTTTTCGTTATACCGAGATAATGTTAAGGACACTAATTGACGCTACAATTTTTTTTTTCTTTTTTCAATAATTTATTTATCTCATACCGAATATATATATATATATATATATATATATTTATATATATATATATATATATATATATATATATATATATTTATAATATATATTAATATAATAAAATTATAATATATATTAATATAATAAAAAAAAATATATATATATATTTATAATATTTATTATATATATATAAACGAATATACAGTGTGTCCGTTAGTAGATAAATGACAAAGCTTATACGTTACAATCGATTTAATTCTAATGAGAATTTAAAAAAAAAAAAATGTTCGAACCTCTTCTTCAAAGAGCATTTAATTATTTGTTTCTTACTCTTTGACTTCTTCGTTTCACGAAGATATGTATATATTTCTTTAGTCGATTATTATTATTTTCCAATTCTTTTTGCATATATTTATAAAACCAATCATTTGTAATCAATATCATTATCGACTATTGTCCACCTATTTATCACTATTATCATTAATATTATCGTCTTCAATTATCTCCTTATGTTATATTAATTTTTAATTAAAGTCATTCATTCGTAAATGTTTCCTTCAATTGGACGACACCGTTTTTCTGATATCCACGATACAGAAATACTGAATGCATGAGTCAAAAAAAAAATTTATATATTTGTATAGAAATAAAGTCTCATAATTAGTGGCTATGTAGCACATAACAAATATTATACTTTAATTCACTATCGCAATGCAACGATCAAATATCGTGTGCATTATTCTTTATGATTGAATTCATTGCAAGTTATACAATACCGTGGCGAATGAAAATGACTTTCGTATGAGCTGGTAAAAAGGATTTCGATTATTAGAATAATTTTAAAAAGCGATAACTATTTTTAATAAATACTTTACCGTAGCAAAAAGATCGTGAGATACAACGATAGCACCTCTTATGGATATACTGCATGGCCTCATGCTGTTCATTGTCAACAAATGTAACAACTTTTGCGTTCTCAATGACAACGAGTAAAACGGAATTTGGCACCTGAAAAGAAAAAATTAATATTCGTTATGCGATACGTGCTGGCATAATCGATAAATAGAAAATGATTTCTGATTGGTCCATGAATTCGTACGATTTCGACGAATATGAAAAAGGTAAGAGAAACGAAATCTCAAATTTATATTATCCGTCCAACGGAGGAGAATGAATTAGAGATACCATTCAATTCACAACATTTGAACTTCGATGCATCGATGATGCATTTGTACTAGTCGGTATAAAAAAATTGCATTTTCACTGTCTTCGTCTAATGATATAAATTGACATAATAAACAATATATATATTTACACATATATATTCGATATAAAATGGAAACCGCACGAAATTATTGGATCCAATTTGGCGAAACAAAAATAAACTTACAAATTTAAAAATACGCTGTCGTTTCCGTCTATTAATTTTTGCCCAAGATAAAAGTAAATGTATATTACAAAAAATGAACCGAGGACGTACAAGAGCTTTGTTAATCTTTCGAACTTATCGTTCGTAAAAGTAAGTACCTGAAATAACTGCCGAACAAATTTCTGCGCGCTTCTTCACGCGGGTAAAA
The DNA here is from genome assembly GCA_911387935.1 of Dolichovespula saxonica. Classification (NCBI taxonomy): domain Eukaryota; kingdom Metazoa; phylum Arthropoda; class Insecta; order Hymenoptera; family Vespidae; genus Dolichovespula; species Dolichovespula saxonica. The sequence goes on from OU427009.1 coordinate 4,097,342, forward strand.
CAATCGGAACTTATTTTTTTTTTTTTTTTTTTTTTTTGAAAGAAATATATTACTTACATAAAAATAATCTACTAGTATAAATGTAAACGCCAATAATTCTTCGAATAGATGAACGGGTTCGTAAAAGGATTTCAACAAGTTGATAAATCTTAAAAAAAAAAATACAAAATCGTATCAGTAATCGTCGATTTTCAATCAACTATCAATGTCATAAATATAAATTAAATCAATATAAACGTAGAATCGCAATATAATATACTAACTCTATCGCATTGTTGTAGTATTTTATTATTTCGACCATCCACACGTTTTCCTCGTCAAATTCAGTATTATTACTGGCATTATAGAAATTATTTGGTCTCATTTTAAATCTTTCATTGACCCTCCATCTGAAACAAATCAATAGCAAATTGTAAATTATTTATATGCATAACACGTACATCATCATTAGAGTTGTACTTACACGATGATGTTAAAAAGTGCACAAGCATGTTGTATCACCGCTATAAACATCGAATAGTTGGCAATCCCCGCCGTGCTTGCAATTATTATAATACTGTATTCTAGTATAAGCGTACAAAAGTAACTCATTCGGTTTTTCACGAAACAGTCAGCACGAACCGGTAATATTAATTCAGTATCGGTTATTATACCGAAAGTGTATTTTAAAATACATAGAAACGATGGAAACATCAGAAAGGTGATATAAAGATAAAAGGAAACTGTAATTGACACAAAGGTTAATTGATGATCGTAATTAATTTGTATTACGAACGTAAAAATATATAACCTGTGTTAAAAAATATTTACCCGCGATAACAATCGTACATAGTCTGCTTACGGCGGCATACTTTTTCAATATTATTAATTCGGTTTTATTCGACAGAACATCCCAGTCGCATTTTATCCTACAAAGTATTTTCTCCATCTGAAACACGATTACGGTATCACGTTTGATATAATTCATCCTAATGACACGAGCGAAAATTATTATCGACGAATTACGAACGATAGCACTATTCAACAAAAGATTGTAATAGGTTCCCGCGAAGCATAACATTGGCAAGGTCGTTTCCAAATATTTCGTGATCGTAAACAACGTCATTTCTGTCGTGAGAAGAAAATATATCTAGTGGAACAAACGCAAAATATTATTAATACGTAACAAAAGATACGTCATAGTTATCGAATCGATACACCGCGTAAGTCGTTGTGTCTTAAAATTGTATGAACGAATTGGTAAATCAATCGTCGCAACGACCCTTACCTGTTCGAACGATCCGAATATTAGGACGAAATTAATAAAGCAAATATAAATTATGTTCTTAAGCGACATTCGATCGTGCCATAATCCGAGTAGACGAAAGAATAGACGATTGTAAGCGTAGTACTCGTTGTCGATACGATCTTCCTCCCTCGAAATCATATCGCCGACTGTCGCTCCAACATCGATCGACTTCAACCCCGCTCAGACGTGTACCTTCGTTAACTATTCCAATCATCCCTCTTCCGGGGGGTAACAATTAATAATTCGATTCGATACGACGCCTAGATATTTTCCTTGAAATAGAAGATAGAGAAAACCCCGTAAAACGTCTACAAAGTTCTTACGGCTTTCTCCCCCTTTTTTTTGACGTTCCATATCAAACAATTAAACAGGTGTATCGCTTCCCAGCAATTATCTCATTTTCTTACCACCGTTCCTTTGCATTACAAAATACGCCAACCCTTCTCTCGCAGGAGCATGCGCGTTGCGGATCCACCCCTTCTGACCGCCCCTCTTTTTTGCAGTTTGCTTGCGACAATCGACCTCGACGGACGTACTGCGTTTACCTCGCCAAGATTGAATCGTACGTTGAAGTGAATATCATTTGCACGTTAACATGTGGATAACAATTTGATGATGATATATGACAATAACTGTCTAATGCTTGTCTTCGTTTGTTCGTAGAAATTGGGTGAGTACTCGATGCAAGCCATCATTATTTTTCGTTATATCGATATAATGTTAAGGACAATAATTAACGCTGCAACTTTTTTTTTGTCAATTATTTCAATTATTTCATACCGAAATATCTCTGTCGTAAGAGAAACGAAATTTTTTTTCAAGAGCTTTTCGTGCACTCGAATTTCATTTAAAGATAATACACATTATTTTAATGCTTCTATGTATTTTATTTCTATGATACATAATATATATATATATATATATATATATATATATATATATATATATATATATAGTAAGTAGTTATTAATAAGTTATAATAAGTTATAAAGTAGATGACAAAGCATGTAAGTTACAATCGATTGAATTCTCATGAGCTTTAAAAAAAAAAAAAAAAATATTCGATGTTCAAAAAGCATTTAATAACTTTTTTGTTACTCTTTGACTTCTTCTAGTCACGAAGATTATTATATGTTTCTTAAGTCGATTCTTATTAATCTAAATTTTTTTTTGTATATATTTATAATGCGAATAATTTTTAATCAATACCATTATAGACAATTGTCCACCTATTTATCACTATTATCATTAATATTATCGTCTTCAATTATCTCCTTATGTTATATTAATTTTTAATTAAAGTCATTCATTCGTAAACGTTTCCTTCAATTGGACGAAACCGTTTTTCTGATATCCACGATATAGAAATACTGAATGCATGAGTCAAAAAAAAAATTTATATATTTGTATAGAAATAAAGTCTCATAATTAGTGGCTATGTAGCACATAACAAATATTATACTTTAATTCACTATCGCAATGCAATGATCAAATATCGTGTGCATTATTCTTTATGATTGAATTCATTGCAAGTTATACAATACCGTGGCGAATGAAAATGCCTTTCGCAAGATCTGGTAAGAAGGATTTCGATTATTAGAACAATGTTAAAAAGCGATAACTATTTTTAATAAATACTTTACCGCAGCAAAAAGATCGTGAGATACAACGATAGCACCTCTTATGGATATACTGCATGGCCTCATGCTGTTCATTGTCAACAAAAGTAACAACTTTTGCGTTCTCAATGACAACGAGTAAAACGGAATTTGGCACCTGAAAAAAAAATAATTAATATTCGTTAAGCGATACGTGCTTGCATGACCGATAAATAGAAAATGATTTCTGATTGGTCCATGAATTCGTACGATTTCGACGAATATGAGGAAAATAAGAGAAACTAAATCTCAAATTTATATTATCCGTCCAACGGAGGAGAATGAATTAGAGATACCATTCAATTCACAACATTTGAACTTCGATGCAACGATGATGCATTTGTACTAGTCGGTATAAAAAAATTGCATTTTCACTGTCTTCGTCTAATGATATAAATTGACATAATAAACAATATATATATTTACACATATATATTCGATATAAAATGGAAACCGCACGAAATTATTGGATCCAATTTGGCGAAACAAAAATAAACTTACAAATTTAAAAATACGCTGTCGTTTCCGTCTATTAATTTTTGCCCAAGATAAAAGTAAATGTATATTACAAAAAATGAACCGAGGACGTACAAGAGCTTTGTTAATCTTTCGAACTTATCGTTCGTAAAAGTAAGTACCTGAAATGACTGTCGAACAAATTTCTGCGCGCTTCTTCACGCGGGAAAAACAATCGGAAGTACATTTTTTTTTTCTTTTTTTTTTTTTTAAAGAAATATATTACTTACATAAAAATAATCTACGAGTATAAATGTAAAGATCAATAATTCTTCGAATAGATGAACGGGTTCGTAAAAGGATTTCAACAAGTTGATAAATCTTAGAAAAAGAATACAAAATCGTATCAGCAATCGTCGATTTTCAATCAACTATCAATGTCATAAATATAAATTAAATCAATATAAACGTAGAATCGCAATATAATATACTAACTCTATCGCATTGTTGTAGTATTTTATTATTTCGACTATCCACTCGTTTTCCTCGTCAAATTCAGTATTATTACTGGCATTATAGAAATTATTTGGTCTCATTTTAAATCTTTCATTGACCCTCCATCTGAAACAAATCAATAGCAAATTGTAAATTATTTATATGCATAACACGTACATCATCATTAGAGTTGTACTTACACGATGATGTTAAAAAGTGCACAAGCATGTTGTACTACAGCAACAAACATCGAATAGTTGGCGATCCCTGCCGTGCAGGCAATTATTATAATGCTGTATTCGACTGCAATCGTGCTAGAGTAAAGCATTCGGTTTTTCAAGAAATAATCGGCACGAACCGGTAACGTCAATTCAGTATCGCTTGTAATACCGAAAGTGTATTTTAAAATACATAGAAACGATGGGGTAATCAAAAAGGTGATATAAAGATAAAAGGAAACTGTAATCGACACAAACGTTAATTAATGATTGCAATTAATTTCTATTGCAGAAGTACAATATATAACCCGTGTTAAAAAATATTTACCCGCGATAACAATCGTACATAGTCTGCTTAAACTAGCATATTTTTCCAATATTATTAATTCGGTTCTATTCGACAGAACATCCCAGTCGCATTTTATCCTACAAAGTATTTTCTCCATCTGAAATACGTTTACGGTATCACGTTTGATATAATTCATCCTAATGACACGAGCGAAAATTATTATCGACGAATTACGAACGATAGCACTATTCAACAAAAGATTGTAATAGGTTCCCGCGAAGCATAACATTGGCAAGGTCGTTTCCAAATATTTCGTGATCGTAATCAACGTCATTTCTGTCGTGAGAAGAAAATATATCTAGTGGAACAAACGCAAAATATTATTAATACGTAACAAACGATACGTCATAGTCATCGAATCGAAACACCGCGTAAGTCGTTGTGTCTTAAAATTGTATGAACGAATTGGTAAATCAATCGTCGCAACGACGCTCACCTGTTCGAACGAACCGAATATTAGGACGAAATTAATAAAGCAAATATAAATGAAGTTCTTAAGCGACATTCGATCGTGCCATAATCCGATTAGACGAAAGAATAGACGATTGTAAGCGTAGTACTCGTTGTCGATACGATCTTCCTTCCTCGAAATCATATCGCCGACTGTCGTGGAGTTCCAACATCGATCGACTTCAACCCCGCTCAGACGTGTACCTTCGTTAACTATTCCAATCATCCCTCTTCCGGGGGGTAACAATTAATAATTCGATTCGATACGACGCCTAGATATTTTCCTTGAAATAGAAGATAGAGAAAACCCCGTGAAACGTCTACAAAGTTCTTACGGCTTTCTCCCCCTTTTTTTTTTGACGTTCCATACCAAACGATTAAACAGGTGTATCGCTTCCCAGCAATCATCTCATTTTCTTACCACCGTTCGTTCGCGTTACGAAGTACGCCAACCCTTCTCTCGCAGGAGCATGCGCGTTGCGAATCCACCCCTTAGGACCGCCCCTCGCTCTCGCAGTTTACTTACGACGCTCGACCTCGACGGACGTATTACTTTTTACCTCGGCAAGATTGAATCGTTACAGTAATTATCATTTGCAAGTTAACATGTGTATAACAATTGGACGATCGATGTTTTATATGTCTAAAATCAGTCTTCGTTTGTTCGTACAAACTAATATAAATGGTGAGTACTCGATGCAAGCCATCATTATTTCTCGTTATACCGAGACAATGTTGAGGACAATAATTGAAGCTTCAATTTTTTTTTTTTTTCAATTATTTCAACTATTTCCTACCGAAATGTCTGTGTCGTAAGAGAAACGAAGTTTTTTTCAATAATTTTTCGTCCATTCGAATTTCATTTGAAAATAATAGACATTGTCGTAATGCTTCCATGTATTTTATTTCTATAAAACATAATATATATATATATATATATATATATATATATATATATATACCTATACAGTGTGTCCGTTAGTAAATAGATAAACAAAGCATATACGTTACAATCGATTGAATTTTCATGAGAATTTAAAAAAAAAAAATATTCGATGCTCAAAAAGCATTTAATAGCTTTTTTGTTACTTTTTGACTTCTTCTAGTCACGAAGATTAGTATATGTTTCTTAAGTCGATTTTTATTAATTTACATTTTTTTTTGCATATATTCATAATACTAATAATTTTTAATCAATATCATTATCGACAATTGTCCATCTATTTATCACTATTATCATTATTATTATACTTCATATAGAATATTTATCAATATTCTATATGAAGTCTTCCATTTTACCCTTATGTTATATTAATATTTAATTAATGTCATTAATTCGAAAACGTTTCCTTCAGTTGGACGACACCGTTTTTCTGATATCCACGATATAGAAATACTGAATGCATGAGTCAAAAAAAAAATTTATATATTTGTATAGAAATAAAGTCTCATAATTAGTGGCTATGTAGCACATAGCAAATATTATACTTTAATTCACTATCGCAATGCAATGATCAAATATCGTGTGCATTATTCTTTATGATTGAATTCATTGCAAGTTATACAATACCGTGGCGAATGAATATGCCTTTCGCAAGATCTGGTAAGAAGGATTTCGATTATTAGAATAATTTTAAAAAGCGATAACTATTTTTAATAAATACTTTACCGTAGCAAAAAGATCGTGAGATACAACGATAGCACCTCTTATGGATATACTGCATGGCCTCATGCTGTTCATTGTCAACAAAAGTAACAACTTTTGCGTTCTCAATGACAACGAGTAAAATGGAATTCGGCACCTGAAAAGAAAAAAATTAATATGCGTCAAGCGATACGTGCTTGCATGACCGATAAATAGAAAATGATTTCTGATTGGTCCATGAATTCGTACGATTTCGACGAATATGAGGAAAATAAGAGAAACTAAATCTCAAATTTATATTATCCGTCCAACGAAAGAGAATGAATTAGAAATACTGATCAATTCACAACATTTGAACTTCGATGCATCGATGATGCATTTGTTCCAGTCGGTATAAAAAAATTGCATTTTCACTGTTTTCGTCTAATGATATAAATTGACATAATAAACCATATATATATTTACACGTATATATTCGATATAAAATGGAAACCGTACGAAATTATTGGATCCAATTTGTCGAAACAGAAATAAACTTACAAATTCAAAAACACGTTGTCGGTGTGGTCTATCAATTTTTGCGCAAGATAAACGTAAACGTATATTACGAAAAACGAACCGACGGCGTACGAGAGCTTCGTGAATCTTTCCAACTTATCGTTCGTAAAAGTAAGTACCTGAAATAACTGTCGAACAATTTCTTCGCGTTTCTTCATTCAAAAAAAAAAAAATCGGGAAATATTATCATTTTTTTTTTTTCGAATAAATATATTACTCACATAAAATTGATCGACCAGTATAAATGTAAACGCCAATAGTTGTTCGAAAAGGTGTACGGGTTCGTAAAAAGATTTCATCAAATTGATAAATCTTAAAAAAAAAAAAAGACAAAAAAAAAAATCCAAAACCATATAATCAATCGTCGATATTCAATCAACTGTCATAAATAATAAAACCTTATGATCCTGATGTAATATACTAACTCTCTCGCATTGTTGTAATATTTTATTATACCGACTATCCACTCGTATTCCTCGTTAATTTCACTCTTAACACTGGCATTATAGTAATTATTTGATCTCTTTTTAAATCTTTCATCGACCCTCCATCTGAAAATTTAAAAATTGTAATACGTCGAAAATTCATATCAATAACATTATAAATCGTAATTACAGGTGTACTCACTCGACGATTGTAAAAAGTGCACAAGCATGTTGCACAACAGCAACAAACATCGAATAATTGGCGATCCCTGCCGTGCAGGTTATTATAATCATGCTGTATTCGACAATAATCGTAACGAAGTATAGCATTCGATTTTTCGTGAAATAGTCAGCACGAACCGGTAATATTAAGTCGTTTTCGTTTATTATACCGAAGGTGTATTTTAAAATGCATAGAAACGATGGGAAAATCAAAAAGATGATATAAAGATAATAGCAAACTGTAAACGACAGAAGCCATAATTAACGATCGTAATTAATTTCCATCGCATAGGTAGAATACATATAACCCGTGTTAAAAAAATATTTACCCGCGATAGTAATCGTACATAGTCTGCTTAATGCTGCGTATTTTTTCAATATTATTAATTCGGTTTTATCCGACAGATCGTCCCAATCGCATTTTATCCGATAAAGTATTTTCTCCATCTGAAATTTGTTTAAGTTATCGCGTTTTAAACGATGGAGGATTAAAAGGATAGAAAAAAAAAAAAAAAAAAATATGGAAAATTATTATTGACGAAGTACGAACAATAGCACCGTTTAACAACAGATTGTAATAGGTTCCCGTGTAGCATAAGCACGGCAAGATCGTTTCCAAATATTTCGTGATCGTAATTAACGTCATGTCCGACTTAAGTAGAATATATATCTAATGGAACAAACGCAAAATATTATTAATACGTAACAAACGATACGAAATAGTCATCGAATCGAAACACCGCGTAAGTCGTTGTGTCTTAAAATTGTACGAACGAATTGGTAAATCAATCGTCGCAACGACGCTCACCTGTTCGAACGATCCGAATATTAGGACGAAATTAATAAAGCAAATATAAATTATGTTCTTAAGGGACGTTCGATCGTGCCATAATCCGATTAGACGAAAGAATAGACGATTGTAAGCGTAGTACTCGTTGTCGATACGATCTTCCTCCCTCGAAATCATATCGCCGACTGTCGTGGAGCTCCAACATCGATCGACTTCAACCCCGCTCAGACGTGTACCTTCGTTAACTATTCCAATCATCCCTATTCCAGGGGGTAACAATTAATAATTCGATTCGATACGACGCCTAGATATTTTCCTTGAAATAAAAGATAGAGAAAACCCCGTGAAACGTCTACAAAGTTCTTACGGCTTTCTCCCCCTTTTTTTTTTTTGACGTTCCATACCAAACGATTAAACAGGTGTATCTCTTCCCAGCAATCATCTCATTTTCTTACCACCGTTCGTTCGCGTTACGAAGTAACTCCAACCCTTCTCTCGCAGGAGCATGCGCGTTGCGAATCCACCCCTTTGGACCGCCCCTCGCTCTCGCAGTTTACTTGCGACGCTCGACCACGACGGACGTATTACTTTTTACCTCGGCAAGATTGAATCGTTACAGTAATTATCATTTGCAAGTTAACATGCGTATTACAATTGGACGATCGATGTTTTATCTTTCTAAAAGCAGTCTTCGTTCGTTCGTACGAACTAATACAGAGGGTTACTAAAGTGTAGGGTTAAATTGAATCCCATCATTTTTCTTTATTTTTTTTTATTCATTCTGTTTTCTTTACTTATCTTCTCTTTGTGTTTCCCGTTTTTCAACGGTCTATTCAAGAGACGTACGTTTCGTCGAGCTCCGACGAATTAATAAAACCCTTGCTGTGTTTTCTCTTGAATATTATATACATATATATATATATACACATATATATGTATATATATTTATGTATTACATGCTATATAAGAGATGGAAAATAAATAAATAAATAAATAAATAAATGTAACGAATATATTATATTTAGCGGTGACTTTCTTAAATAATTTTTTAATCCACGAAAAATATTTTCCATTGTAGCGATTGAATCTATCTATCCATCCCATAAAAGAATTATCATCGAATGTATTAAAAGGAAATGTTGTTGGTTCGTTGGACGTTAACGTTATTATTATTTTTTTTTTTTTTTCTATAACGTTACATAATCTTTTATTATCACATGGTGTCATGTAAATTATGAAATACCATTGTGAAAGAGAACGACGTACGGAGGAACTATTAGGAAATATTTCGATCAATGTATAATGTTCTATGGTGCTTTGATCATTCAGAAATTATCGCAATTGTGGATTAATTTATAGTCATTATAGATACAAATAGATTGTCCGACATTATTATCACTCCTATAGCTGATAGACCGCTTAACCTCGTGCTCTTCATTATCAAAAATAGTGACATCCTTTGGGTTTTCGATGAGAGCGTGTAATATGGTACTTGATAGCTGGAATATAAAATAAATTAGAATACATATATTGTACGGGGTTATTATTATTAATGGTCGGATAATAAATAATATTATCGGAATTGATACATTAATTCATGCTGGTTAATGGAATATTTACATATATATATATATTATTATTATTATTAAATATAAATATATCTATATATTATAAATATATATATATATATTATTATTAAATATAAATATATATATATTATAAATATATATATATATTATTATTAAATAATTTAATATATATATATGTATATGTTGGTATAAAATAAATTTTAATTAATTCATAATAACGTATAAGATTATAAAACTAATATTAGAATTTAAATTATTTAATTATCTTCAATGTGTATCTATATATACATATATATATATATATATATATATATATATATATATATATATATATATGTAATAAGATTTAATTAATATATTTCAATTATAATATATTTACTTTATATGTTTATATATTTTTTTTATTATTAAATTTGTTTTATTGATAATTTTATATATATATATATATGAAAGATTATTATTTCAAATAAAAAATAAAAAATAAAAAAAAAGAAAATGGAAAGAAAAAAGAAAAAATTGTAAAGGAAAAAACAGCGACATCTATACTCACGTAAAAATAATCGATCATGAAGAAAAAAAAAAAACAGAATATTTTTTTTAATCAAATTATTAATTATATAATTTTTTTTATCAAATTATTAATTATATGTATAATTATTAATCTTTATTTATCAAATTATTACTATCCTATGAAAAAGAGTATTTAAGGTTATGGAATTGCGACCATTTAATGGCAACTATAAAAAATACAATATAATTATGACATTACTATATCTGTAATAATACTCTCTAATTAACTGTCCGAGAGGACTCCTCGAGATGTTCACGGTCAACAATCTCGTCATTCATTATTCTTAATATGAATTATTTCATTTTCTACCAATTCGCTATCTTCATCCTCGATATCGGAACATTGCATTGGAATATTTGTTTGGTTTCGGTAAAAGTTTTCGAGGTTTTTTTTTTTTTTTTATACGTTTCGCCATTTTTCGGACTCACAAAATATCGTTAAATTGGGGAAAAAAAAAAAAAAATTAGATCTCCTCTTCCGACGAGTGTGGTACACGGAATGATCGCGTGAAAAGGCATCGTCGATTAGTATCGTTACGTTACGAACGACTGTGATCCTTTATGTTTTATCGCGAGATAAGTCGTCCGCTTAAAAGAAAATATTTTTTAACGAAGAGCCAAGCAGTTACGTCACCTATGGCTACGTTTCCATCTCTACGTTTTATCGCGAGTTAAGTCGTGGACGTTAGAGAAAAATATTGTAAAACAAAGAGCCAGAAGATCCATCCTAAAAATATCCAATCCGACGTTCGTCGATTTCAGAAAACGGATTTCGCAAGGCTTCTTTTTTCCCTCCCACTTTGAAAAATACCCAGTTATACTCGTTAGCATTGTTACAAATGTCATTGTCATAATTATATCGTATTTTTTTGTTTTTTTTTTTTTTTTTATACAGTTGGACATTAATTAGTTGCAATCCCATAACCTCGAATACTTTAAATAAGATGGTAATAATTTGATAAATAAATAAAAAAAAAAAAAAGAAAGGAAGGAAAATAATTCCGTTTTTACCAACGTACACTGGCAATATCAGTTCGGTCCTGTTGATCGTGCCGCACGAGTATTTGATAATTCGTAAAAACGTTGGGCTAATCAGGAATACGATGTATAGGTAAAACCAAACTGTAGATGAGGATGGAGGAGGTAAGAGAAAAAAATATAAGAAAAAATTAAAAAAAAAAATAAGAAAAGAATTAAAAAAAAGGAATAAGAAAAAAATTAAAAAAGAAAAATAAGAGAAAGTTGAAAAAAAAAGTAAGAAAAAATTAAAAAAAGAATAAGAAAAAGTAGAAAAAAAAGAATAAGAAAAAATTAAAAAAGAAAAAATAAGAAAAAGTTGAAAAAAAATAAGAAAAAATTAAAAAAAAAAAAATGAAGAAGAACAAAGAAAGAAGAAAGAAAAAAAAAAAACGAAGAAAGATCAAGCAAATAAATGGACATCGTTCTTTATCGACGACGAGTTAATATTTGAACAGAACAAAAAAAAATAAAAAAAAAAAAAATATAAAAAATAATATAAAAAAAAATAAAAAGAATATATATATATATATATATATATATATATATATATATATATATATATATATAGAGAGAGAGAGAGAGAGAGAGAGAGAGAGAGTGAGAGAGAGTGAGAAGAAGAGAGGACAAAAAAAATAAAAAGGATTGAACGTTCTCATTATATTCGCATGCATACGTTGTTAAACTAACTTGCGATAATAATAGTGAAGCGTTTTATACGATTAAGAATTTTCTCTATCTGAAAGTTTAAAGGAAGAAGAAAAAAAAAAAAAGAAAAAAAAAATCTGAAACGAGACGCTAGATCAAACAAACAAACAAAAAAAAACAAAAAAAAAAACAAGAAAGAAACGAAATTATCGAAATTATTCGTAGTCGAACGGGTTGCTTCGTCGTCGTTGTACGTATCGAATATTTTGAGAAAAAAAAAAAAAAAAAAAAAAGAAAAAAAACAGAAAAAAGAAAAAAAAATCGAACCACCCTCCCAACCCCTCTCCAAAGCCAAACGTTCGTCCAAGGTCATTAACAATTCCAATCAAACCAAATCCCTCTCGTTCTGGATATCCAACCATTTAATCATCCATTAAGACTTCGTACGTTTAGAAAATCGTCGTTCGATCGATAAACAAAACGAAATCTTTTTTTATCGTCATCATTTTATTTATTTATTATTTTTTTTTTTTTTCTTGCTGAAAGTTATAAGAACGTATTTACGCGACGAACCGGACGTTTAAACGTATGCATTTATTTCGCAAGTATGTACACATATTTTCTCGTTTAAATCCTGATCCTTCGATCGAAATTTATTCTTGTGACCAAATCCGTAGTCTCCCATAGTTTCGACAACCTACGATAAAAAATATCAGAAGATAACATGCAAGCAAGCAAATACGTTTAATGATCCTTTAATGATAATACTATATTCACGTATTTCATAAAATAATGTTCATGGAATAAACTTTTACTGACACAATCGTTACTGTATCGAGAAGGATATACGTACGAAATCGTATAAACCGTGAATTATTTTCAATGAAATTTACGAAATAAAAAAAATATGTTAATCGTCGATGTGACGAGAACGTATTTCTCGTTCTAACTTCATGAGAAATTTGAAAATAACATTTAAATGGTTAAAGAATTTTTATCGAACTATTCGTGTTTGTGAAAAAAAGATAAAACAGACATTTACCTCAAATAAATTCATTGAAAGTTATAGAACACCATGGCGTAAGAAAACGAGGATCGCATTAACTATTAAGAAATATTTCGATTACTATGATACGTTTGATGTTTATCGTACCTTAAAACTAGATTTACGGACGGAATTAATTTGACTCATTAAAAATTTGAACACCATATATAAATATATATATAAAATTTACTTATTACATTTAGCACAACGGTTTGTGCATCCGTTTCTTTCGTATTTTTTCTTTTTTTTTTTTTATATTTAAAAAATATTTTTCATGAATTTCTTTGACGATAAACGTTTCATTTAAATTTGATTTGGAACTATTTTTTTTTTTTGCAAAAAAAAATACTTCAATTTTCTTGTACGAGTCAAAATGGCTCACTTCGTTGAAAATGGGTACATAATCGACATCCGTAAATCTAATTTTAAATAAATCAAACCGTAGAAAATACTTTACCGAAGCGAACAGATCGTTCGATATTTCTTTAATACCCGCCACGGTCAAATTGCATAATCTCATGCTGCTCATTATAATGAAGGGTAACATCTTTTGAGTTTTCAAGGGTAACGAATAAAACGGTATTTGACAGCTAGAAAAAATAAAATGAATTAATTGATCATATATGTATTATATAAAACATAGAATTGATGTTGTTGGATAATAAACAAAATGTTTACGATTTTTTTTTTTTTCTACATAAATTCGTGCCGATCGGTCGAACATTCGAGAAAAATAAAAAACGAATTTCTTTTTACGCCGAGTTTGAAAATCTCGTTAAAGATTACTTTCAATTTTCAACTAACGCGGTTTTCAGTGTCGACGAGTCAGAATTTGTTCATAAAAAAAAAAAAAAAAAAAACAGAATAAGTTGCTACCGCATAAGTTTGATCTTCGCGTATCGAAAAAAAAAAATAATAATAAAAATAAAAATAAAGCGCACGAAATAATGGAACTCATAATCGAATATATTAAACCTACAATGCTCTGAAGGCCTTCTCACTGTAATTTATTAATCTCTGTCCAAGAAAGTAACAAGTATATATTATGATGATCGAACCGATAACGTAACTTATGTACGTGATTCTTTCAGTTTTATTCAAGTCTGGTGAAAGTGCCTGAAATATCTGAAACCCAAAAAAAATAAAAATAAAAAAAATAAAAAAAAGAAGAAAAAAAGAATCATTAAAAGAAAACAAATACAGCAACACCGATACCACAAATTTTTTCTAGGGTAGGTGCGTTACGGTACTCGAGATTTTTTTTCTTTTTTTTCTTTTTTTTTTTTTTTTACTTAAATCGATATCCTACTTACGTAAAAATAATCTATCATGATGATCGATACCGCGATAAAAGCTTCGAGTAAGGTAAGCGTCTCGTAAAATAATTTAATTAGATCGACGAATCTTGAAATAAAATGAAATAATAATCAATGTCATATTAACGCTTAGAAAAAAATTTTTTTTTTTATAAACGATTAAGACATTATATACGTGTAAAGTGTTATACAAACTCGATTGCGTTGTTATAAAATCTTATAATACCGATCAACCATTCATTGTCATCGATCAAGACGGTATTACCATCGGCGTAATTGTAATTATTATGACAATTTTGAAACCTGTTATCGATTCTCCATCTGTAACAGTGATCGACTACTCGTTCAGATTTAATTAATTAATTACTCATATAAAATTGATCGATTACTAACACGATTATGTCAAAGAGCGCACAAGAATGTTGAATGGTCGCAACCAACATCGAATAATTTCCAATTCCTAGAAAGGGTATGAACACGACAACAACGTATTGCAAAAAAGCCCCGACGATATAGCGAATCAGAGTTTTCGTGAAATAATTGATCTCAACTGGCAAAATCAATTCGCTCGTTTCAATGGTGCCAAAACAGTATAGAAAAATACTCGACAACGATGGAAATATCAGTAACGCGACATGCGTGTATAAAGAGACTGGAAGTGAGATAAAACGTTAATCAAAATATCTTATCAATTGATTTCTCTGCGTATCACTTCGTTCGAATTTATTAACCTGCCATCAAAATTGTACAAAGTCTGCTCGTACCGGCGTATCTCTTCAGTATAAATAATTCCGGCTTGTCGGCGAGATCGTCCCAGTCGCGTTTCATCCGACAAAGAATTTTCTTCATCTGTAAAAAAATCGTATGAAAAATAAAAAAAAAAAGAAAAATAAAAGAAAAAACAGAATCCTTCCTTCAATCCAACATCGAGAAACGACCGAAGAGCCGGGGTCGTTGTTGAACGGTACCAAAAAAAAAAAAAAAAAATTATAAATAAATAAAAATAAATAAAAAATAAATAAATAAAAAACTTATTAGACTATCGTCTGAAGGAGTACCGACAGTCGTGCCATTTAGTATGAGATTGTAGTAACACGAGATGCAGCATATTAGGGGCATCAATGATTCCAATAAATCGACGATAGATTTCATGTTTCTCTCTGACGTCACGAGCGCGTAAATCTGATTAAAACGACCATACGCTTTGTTACTTTTATTTGATTTAATGATCGTACGAACGTTTTATTAATTGCTGTCGCAAACGATACGACTTACGTGTACGATCACACCGAGAAGTAGCATCGTGTTGATGAAACTAAAGTAAATAAGGTGTTTGGTCGAAGTTTGATATTTCCACAATCCAACAAGCCTAAATAATAGACGGTTGTAAGTGTAATACTCGTTGTCGACATAATCCTCCTCCCTCAAATGCATTTTAAGACTCTCTAACGTCGACTGATCTAAACCCCCTATGTTCGACCGTCATTAACTATTCTGATCGTACCAGGTCCAAAGATCTCTAAATAATTCAATTCGATTGCGAACGTTCATAAATTTTCCTTGGGATCGATGATCGTAAAACTTTCACGAGTTTATACGACCATCCTCGCGATTCGTGGCCGGTATTATGCGATTAAACATCTGTGTCGAGTCCCGACAATTATGTCATTTCTTTCTTTTCTCTCTTTTTTTTTTCTTTTTTTTTTCTTTTTTTTTTCTTTTTTTTTTTTCTAGTCCCATCCTTGCGAATCGTCAAACGGTTCATCCCTTCTACCTCAAACGCATGCGCGTTGCGTACCAACCCCTACTTAACGATCGACTCTCGCGCAGTTCACTTTCGTCACTCGTACTGGACGGACGTGTCCTGGACTTCGGCCCAACGTTGACCTCGACAAACAAACAAACAAACAAACAAACAAACAAATAAACAGAAAAATTAGAAAGAAACAGAATCCTAGTTTCACTCCCTCCGTCCGTAAATATGGTATACGTTTTAATATTTTTTTGATTTTGTTCGTTCGTTCGTATGTATGTATGTGTGTATGTGTGTGTGTGTATGTGTGTGTATGTGTGTGTATGTATGTGTGTGTGTGTGTGTGTAGAGAGACACGTGGTCACGGTTGTATAGTTTCGTATGTGATCACATTACGAGATATGTATGTACTTTCTCGGTATAGGCGATAGAATGTAGGCGTAATGTCCTACGTTCTAACGTTCTGTTACTCGTATAAAAGCCATGGTAAAGGAAACAGTAACGATACAGTAGCGCGTTATCAGTAACGTTGCTCTCGAACAACGTTAAGTTTATTGCCTATACGTGCCGTTTATCTGACCATGCTACATTTAGTTAATTAAACAGCGCGTTCTCGTTCACTCGCCATTTCTCATTTATCTCATATGTGTGTGTGTGTGGGGGGGGGGATGTGTGTGTGTGTGTGTGTGTGTGTGTGTGTATACATATATATATATATATATATATATGTGTGTGTGTATGTATATATGTATGTATGTATGTATGTATGTATGTGTATGTTTACCTATAAATTTGTACAGTACACACGTATACTAGTACGCTGAAAGTTAATAAAATAATAAAATAAGGAAAAAAAAAAATAAAAAAAAAAAAAATGAAAAAAAATAAATAGATCGATATGCTCGATATGATCGATGTGAATGACTGTGATGATTAAAAAAAAAAAAAAAAAAGAAAAAGAAGAGAGGAAAGAAAAGAGAAGACGGAAAATATTAGGGAAAGAGAGAGAGAGTAATCGGACGTATTTCTCTATTCTTTATTTGTCTTTTTCGTTTTTCCTTTTCTTTTTCTTATTTCTCCTTTCATATTTCTTTCGTTTGTAATTGATATATATATATATATATATATATATATATATATATTAATGGTTATATATCGTTGCTTATATATATAATTACGTATTTACTTAATTATTGCAAAACTTATGCAACGAAAAAGGGATCTTTCTCCACAAAAAAAAAATTAAAAATGAAGAACACTGTTATATTTTATTCGATAAACAACAGGATAAAAACTAATATTGTATATTTATAATAATAATAATAATAATAATAATAATAATAATAATAATAATAATAATAATAATAGTAATGATAATATATTTATATGGTTTAACATATCATTACTTACTTATAACCATTTATTCATACAGCACCATTTTGTCATTGCAACGCCATTGCGACACCATTACAAAATCGCAA
>OU427009.1:4125314-4167814 GCA_911387935.1 Dolichovespula saxonica
ATACTTCTTTCCTTTTTCCTTTTTTTTGGTTTTGCTTTCTACACGTTATTAACAATAATTCAAAATTAGTTACAAGATTATGGTTTATATCATCCAATGATTGTCGCGAATTAATTAAAGATAATCACATTTTTATTTGCTTGTTATCTTGAATCGTAAAAAAAAAAAGAAAAAATGCCATCGATCGTAAGAATATAAATATCGAGAGCTCTAGATGTTCGCTGATAAAAGAAGAAATGTAAAAAAAAAAAAAAACGAAAAAAGAATTTTCATTATCTATTTACGTTCTCCGTGTAATAATCTACGGATGGATAATACGTTTCAATGGATATTGCGTATAAATCAGTTAAGTATCGCACATTCCTCTTCAATATCTAATTAGAGATGATAATACACTTATTTAAAGCTTTAGACATGATTAAAATCTAATTTATATTATTACGCTATGTAACGACAAGTTTCCAATGTACGATATCGAATTTGATATTGAATCTATCTATTATATAATTCAATATCATTATAATTCTATTTGAATAACGTATATGTATATGTATTCTTTTATATATATAATTATATATATAATATTGTATATATAATTATTATTATATATATATATATAATTATTATATTTTATATATATAATATTGTATACATATGTATATATATTCTTTTTTTCGATTATATTATATATATATACATTTATATGTATGTATGAAGTGATGCGAGTATTCGAAAACAATAGAATAATTATTTTGTATTTAAAAAGAAAAAAATAATAATAATTATAATAATTCCTGAGAATCGTTTAATTACACGTTATTATTATTATTATTATTATTATTATTATTATTAAATTATTACATAAATAACAATATTTTTAATAAAATTGAATAAAAATTGTTAAATAATTTTTGTCATATAAAATATTTAATATTAAATCTCCAAATAAAAACCACGAAATTTGGATTGAATATATATATTTATATGTATGTATGAATTATGCGAGTTTTCGAAAACAGTAGAAAAATTATTTTATATTTAAAAAAGAATAATAATAATAATAATAATAATTTCTAAAAATCGTTTAATAACATATTATTATTATTATTTTTTATTATTATTATTATTTTTTTTATTATTACAAATAACAATATTTTTAATAAAATTTAATAAAAATTGTTAAATAATTTTTGTCCTTATATAAAATATTTAATATTAAATCTCTAAATAAAAACCACGAAATTTGGATCGAATTTATTTAAAATATTTATATATATATATATATATATTATACATATGTTTATATATAAATTATAAATTATAGAATAATTTAAATATATTAAATATTATTTATATTATACGTATATATATATTATAAATAGATCGATTTGATCTGAACAACGAATAAAGAAAAAAAAATTTCCACTCGCAATACAATTAATTTTATTCAAAACCTCGTAAATAAATTAACATCGTCATTAATTTAATATCTCAAAAAAATATATATCCACCTGTTTCTCTCTCTCTCTCTCTCCCCCTCTCTCTATCTATCCATCTATCTGTCTCTCTCTCTCTCTCTCTGAACAGATAAAAACCAAAAATAAAATTGACTCGGCTTTCCCCAACCTACCCCCTCGATCGTTATCACCAAAGGAGACACGCAAATCGATCTTAAAATTAATCCTTCGATAAACTCTCGATCTGATCGATCATATTAACGTATTCGATATCGACAATGCGTATACGACTTAATCAATCTCCGAAACGTTTGCGTCGGATTCCTAAGAATACGTAAATACATTAATATTTTTATTTATACCTACGGCCGTCATATAAAGGGAGAAAAAAAAAAGGGACTTGTCTCTCTCAACGCGTTCCGACAAAAATTGACAGTGACGAATGATACACCTCGTATCGGATTTGATCAAAAGAAAAAAAAAAAAAAGGAAGAGAGAGAGAGAGAGAGATAAATACAGACAGATAGAGAGACAGACAAAGAGAGAAGAGAAGAGAAAATAAAAAAAAAAAAAAGGAAAAAAGAGATAGCACGTCCCAAGAGCGTAGAAATTACGTATAGATGTCTTAAGAACAAAGCGACGTTACGAATTTTTTCTTCGAAAAAAAAAAAAAAAAAAAGAGAAATATAATGAAAAGCAATCCTTGTATCTCTCATTATATCCGACTTCGATGATAAGAAAAATTAGCGAAAGAAATTTTCTTTTTTATTACGTTCGTTGATACGGATCGTGATTGTATACATATTAAAAAATAAAATAAAATAAAATAAAATAAAGAAAAAATCAATCTTTGTATCTTTCATTACATCCAATGAAGAGAAAAACTAGCGAAAGAATTTTTATTTTTTATTACGTTCGTTGATACGGATCGTGATTGTATACATATTAAAAAAAAAAAAAAATAAAATAAAATAAAATGAAAAAAAAAAATAAAAAATCAATCTTTGTATCTCTCATTACAAGCGATGAAGAGAAAAACTAGCGAAAGAATTTTTATTTCTTTATTACGTTCGTTGATACGGATCGTGATTGTATACGTTTATATAAAAAATTAAAAAAATAATAAAATAAAGTAAAAAAAAAATAAAAAAGCAATCTTTTTTTCTCATTACATCCGATGAAGAGAAGAACTAGCGAAAGAATTTTTATTTTTTATTACGTTCGTTGATACGGATCGTGATTGTATACATATATAAAAAAAATAAAAAAATAAAACAAAATAAAAAAATAAAAAATCAATCTTTGTATCTCTCATTACATCCGATGAAGAGAAAAACTAGCGAAAGAATTTTTCTTTTTTTATTACGTTCGTTGATATGGATCGTGATTGTATACGTTTATATAAAAAAAATAAAAAAAAAAATAAAATAAATTAAAAAAAAAAAAAAAATAAAAAAGCAATCTTTGTATCTCTCATTACAAGCGATGAAGAGAAAAACTAGCGAAAGAATTTTTATTTTTTATTACGTTCGTTGATACGGATCGTGATTGTATACGTTTATATAAAAAATTAAAAAAATAATAAAATAAAGTAAAAAAAAAAATAAAAAATCAATCTTTTTTTCTCATTACATCCGATGAAGAGAAAAACTAGCGAAAGAATTTTTATTTTTTATTACGTTCGTTGATACGGATCGTGATTGTATACGTATATAAAAAAATAAAAAAAAAATAAATAAAATAAAAAATCAATCTTTTTATCTCTCATTACATCCGATGAAGAGAAATACCAGAAAAAGAATTTTTATTTTTTATTACGTTCGTTGATACGAATCGTGATTGTATACATATATAAAAAAATAAAAAAATAAAAAAAAAATAAAAAATCAATCTTTTTATCTCTCATTACATCCGATGAAGAGAAATACCAGAAAAAGAATTTTTATTTTTTATTACGTTCGTTGATACGAATCGTGATTGTATACATATATAAAAAAATAAAAAAATAAAAAAAAAATAAAAAATCAATCTTTTTTTCTCATTACATCCTATGAAGAGAAAAACTAGCGAAAGAATTTTTCTTTTTTTATTACGTTCGTTGATACGGATCCTGATTGTATACGTATATATATATATATATATATAAAAAAAAAAAATAAAAAATAAAAATAAAGAAAAAATAATGCAAAAAAAAAAAATCCAAGAGAGAAAAGGGAGAACGAGATATAAAATAAAGGGGATGAGGTTGACGTGGTGTACGAGGGTGGCAGGAGGCGAAGATCGAAAGAGAAAGAGAGAGAGAGAGAGAGAGAAAGAGAGAGAAGGATAAAGGATAAAAAAAAAAACAAAACCCAAAAAAAAAAGGTCCAAAGTCAGAAGAGAAGCCGAAACAAATAAATGCTGAAAAGAGGAACAAAACCGACATTATGTGGACATTAACATACAAAGTATGTCAGAGCCAAGCTCTCTCTCTCCACAGGCATAACATAGTATCGTTGGGGTTCTCGCATTCCCTCTCTCTCTCTCTCTCTCTCTCTCTCTCTCTCTCTCTCTCTCACTCTAACTAAAAGAGAAAAGGAGCTAACACAGCGGCTACTCTTTACAGAGAACAGAACGGAACAGAACAGAACGAATAAGAGAAGAAGAAGAAGAAGAAGAAGAAGAAGAAGAGAAAGAAGAATAAGAAGAATAAGAATAAGAATAAGAAGAAGGGAGTAAGGTTGGAGAAAGAGAAAGAAATATTAGAATAACGAACGTTGGAAAGGGATAGGGAGGGGGAACCTCACATATGCGTATATGCGTATATGCGTTGAAGAAACGAAAGTAGGAAGGAAAAGGGATAAACGTTTTATATCCACTCCCTTATGGTCCCGTTTCACTTGGTCCTTTCCCATTCGTACAGGCTTCCCATTACCCTACCACTCTCTCTCTCTCTCTCTCTCTCACTCCAAACCCTCACTCCAATCTCTCACTCCACCCTAACCTCAAACCCAACCCTCGATCGTCTCTGTCTAACTTCTCGATCCCCCCCCCCGAACCCCCCCCCCTCTCTCTCTCTCTCTCTCTCTCTCTCTCTCTGTGTGTGTGTTTATCTGTATCTATCCATCCTCGTTCCTCTTCTTATCCCTCTTATGTCGGCTGCCACGCGGTGCGGCTTAACGCAAAAGGGATACCCCACCTCAGAGGTTGAGGTACAGCGATGTAGGGAAAAGGGAGAAGGAACACTGAACGGCAGCAGAAAGGTAGCAGCGACCGCGATGTAGGGAAAAGGGTGAGGGAAAGGGAAAGGGTGAGGAAGAGAGAGGGGGGGGAGAGGAGATTCTGAAGGTAGCTGCTGCTGTGCCTGTAACCGCTGATAGCTTTAGCTTTGGGTTTAGCTGGTAGGAGCTGCTGTAGTTAGCCGCTGTAGTAGCTGCTCCTGTAGTTGGTGGTGGTATGGTGGTGGTATGGTGGTGTGGTATGGTGGTGTGGTATGGTGGTGTGGTGATTCCGCGATGATCCTGATGCTACACCAACGAGTCCTCGATGCTACTAACAAAACGATAACTTCTACCGCATTATATATATATATATATTTATGTATATATTCCTTCGATAGATTTAATATTATATTTAAAAGATATTTCGATTACTTTGTTAATTCGTTTAATTTATATATGTATGTATGTATGTATGTATGTATGTATGTATGTATGTATGTATGTATGTATTATGTTGGGGAATGAGTTCGTATCGTTTTTTAAATTTAAAAAGTCCGATAAAAAACGCTACGAACTTATTACTCAATCTAATATGTATGTATTATGTTGAAGAATAAGTTCGTATCGTTTTTTAAATAAATAGCCTTTGATAAACACGATACGAATTTATTACCCAACATAATATTTATTTATTATATTGAGGAATAAGTTCGTATCGTTTTTAAATTTAAAAAGTCCGATTAAAAACGCTACGAACTTATTACTCAATCTAATATGTATGTAGTATGTTGAAGAATAAGTTCGTATCGTTTTTTATATAAAAAGTCATTGATAAAAACGATACGAACTTATTACCCAAAATAATATGTATTTATTATGTTGAAGAATAAGTTCATATCGTTTTTAAATTTAAAAAGTCCGATAAAAAACCCCACGAACTTATTACCCAAAATAATATGTGTTTATTATGTTGAGGAATTAGTTCGTATCGTTTTTAAATTTAAAAAGTCCGATAAAAAACGCTACGAACTTATTACTCAATCTAATATGTATTTATTATGTTGAGGAATTAGTTCGTATCGTTTTTAAATTTAAAAAGTCAGATAAAAAACGCTACGAACTTATTACCCAAAATAATATGTGTTTATTATGTTGAGGAATTAGTTCGTATCATTTTTAAATTTAAAAAATCCGATAAAAATCTAAAATGTATGTATGTATTATGATAAATAAATATGTATGTATTACGTTGAGGAATAAGTTCGTATCGTTTTTTAAATAAATAGCCTTTTGATAAATAGCCCCTTGATAACGAACTTATTACCCAACTTAATATGTGTGTATTACGTTGAGGAGTAAGTTCGTATCGTTTTTTAAATTTAAAAAGTCTGATAAAAACGCTACGAACTTATTCCTCAATATAATATCTATATATTATGTTGAAGAATAAGTTCGTATCGTTTTTAAATTTAAAAAGTCCGATAAAAAACGCTACGAACTTATTACTCAATCTAATATGTATATATTATGTTGAAGAATAAGTTCGTATCGTTTTTAAATTTAAAAATTCCGATAAAAAACGCTACGAACTTATTACTCAATCTAATATGTATATATTATGTTGAAGAATAAGTTCATATCGTTTTTAAATTTAAAAAGTCCGATAAAAAACGCTACGAACTTATTAACCAACTTAATATGTATTTATTATGTTGATGAATAAGTTCGTATCGTTTTTAAATTTAAAAAGTCCGATAAAAAACGCTACGAACTTATTACTCAATCTAATATGTATATTATATATTTCTCTCTCTCTCTCTCTTTCTCTCTTCGTTAATTTTGGAAAATTCATTCTTTTTCTTTCCTTCTTTTATTTTATCTTTAATTTTAATAATAATAATAATAATAATAATAATAATATATATATATATATATATATATATATATATGTGTGTGCGTGTGCGTGTGCGTATGTGTAAATATTATTACATAATATTTCGTAATATTATATAAATTATTAATATTATTCTCCGTTTTTTCCTTTTTGTTTTTTTTTTTTTAAATTTAAAAAATTTAATATCACATTAAAATCCATTAAATATTATATTATTTAAATTTAATATTATATCATCCATTTAATATTACATATAAGAGATATTTCGAATTTTGGTTAATTCGTTTGATATCTCTTTTTTTACAAATTTTCTGAACATTTTTTTTTTTCGTTCGATACAAAACACTTTTTTCTTCTTTTTATTTCTTTCTTTTTATTTTAATATCACGACGATATCAATTATTTATATTATCAGTTTATATGTAATATATATACCACATATATATTTTTTTTTTTAAGCAATGTAATAGTATATGTAACACACATACATATTTTTTTTTTTTTTTTAAGTAACAAAATCTTAATATTACATATTAATATTGAAAAATTTATTTACTTACCATGCAAGGGGATAATATAGAAAAAAAAAAAAAAAACAAGTTCAATGCTCGGGGTTAACCACGCGCATAAATGATTCCTTCGGGTGTCCTTTTTTGGTATAGCAATCGTCGGTAAATACCTACGAATGATCAAAATTTATTTAATTTATTTGTCGATGCGTTTCGTACGATCAACGCATTTGAAAAAATTTCTTTAAACTTTTGTTTCGATACAAATTTAAAACGTAAAGATAAAAAAAATTAAAAGAGAATATTATTCGTTTAAACTTACAATTCGACGATCAAATGAAAAAGGCTTACGAGTTTGAGATATAATTAAAAAAAAAAAAAAGGTGTGTTCGTCTAATCATCGTGTTCTTTGCTGCTTATTACGATCTATCGTTTGATGATACTAAAATTTGATATAAATGATATAAAATTGTATAAAGATAAAATTAGATCGCTCAAATGAAATTGAAAAAGATTTATATCATTAAATCAACATCACGTAGTCACTTTAATACGTTTAATATATTTTTAATAATCACTATAATGTATGTTAAATCAGAAAAATACTTTTTTTTTTTTTTTTATTTTTAAAAATGCATTATGTCCTTGTGTATTTACATTCTATAAGTACAACTTGTGCTTGTGCCTTGAGTACAAGTACTGGGAATACGTAGTATCGTGTGTACGTGTGTGTGTGTGTAATACTTATAAAATTACTTGTCGTTTTAATATCTTCCTTTTTCTAAAAAATTAAGTAGCACTCAATCATACGGAATTTTATATTAAACTATACATTTGTAATATACCCACAAAAATTTAAAGTACATAAAAGATCACCGCCTATCGTCCATTATCTAAGTCTCTTTCTATAAATAACAATTATTAATTACGCGTTAATAATTTATTGATGTAAATTAAGTATCCTTTTGAGGTTAATATACCACGGCATTTGAGATGTATTTGATATTTAACGACCCAGTGTAGCGACACCGGCAAACCGAATATCTCCTTCAATACATCTTCCGGTAAAATTTCTATAAATTAAGAAAATAAAACTATGTTATATGTTATAATAATAATAATAATAATAATAATAATAATAATCCACTAATTATATATATTTATTTATTTATTTATTAATAATACTTACCAGATGGATCGCTGTGAGTTAATAATTGCACGTCATTCGCTTTAGAAAATTCCTGTAAGGCTGGCGGAACGACGCAACACGTAGCCAAATTAATTTGTACGATATCTGGCTTAATCTGTATAAGAATAGATAATTTTTTTTTTTTTTTTTTTTTTTTCTTTTGACGCTATTACAAAATTAATACAATTCGCGTGTATGAAGGAAAGAAGGAAAGAAAGGAAAAAAAAAGAAAACAAAAAGAATAAAAATGTAATAACATCGCTTACGTTGGCCCATTGAAAAAGTTCAATGAAAGTATTAGTGTTTAAGTCGCTCAATCCGACGCTAGACAATTTCCCAATTTTCACATAATCTTCGATGCCCCTCCACAAAGATTTTAAAGACGTTAATATATCTTCAGTATCGTCTTTAGCGCTATAAGCAATCACCAAGGATTCAATCTTATCCGTGTTCAAATTCTCAAAGACTAAAAGTATTGACTTAATAATACTAATATATACATATATACATATATGTATAAAGATAACGCGTGCGTATACATTAACTTACCCTTATTTAAAGCTTCCTTTAACGTATCGGCTTCCGGAGATGAAACGAAAACTTTTACGGTTACTTTCAATTCAGCCCTTTCGGTATTTTCTATGCCGGTATCTCCGATACCGTTCATCTATATATCCAAATGTTAACGTTATCAAATATACATATACATACACATATATATATATATATACATATATGTATATATTAATATCTTATCTTTAACTGGTTTAATAAAGTATTAAAATATTGAAACAATAATTTACTTACAAACACGACGTTGTCCCCTTGATTCTCCTTCTCTCTCAGAATGATCTTTAACGTATCTACTAACTAGCAAAAAAAAAAGAAAAATTAAAAAGAATTAAAAATATTAAAAAAGAAAAGAAAAATAAATAAATAAATAAATAAATAAATAAATTACACGTATCGTTAACACAAGGATTTCAACGAAACGAATTAAAATCGAATTATATCGATCGGACATAACCTAACGTAAGAGGAAAATCAAAAAATCAAGAAGAAAAAGGAATAAACAAAAATGGTCCTTTTCAAAAATGACAATTGTTTACTAACCTCGTCCCTCGTATTCTGACTGGCCTTCTTTTTTGCTTCATCTAAAGAAAGTATATTGCCAGTATTGATTAATAAATTGCGAGACATTTTGAACGTTCGAACAATTAGTAATTAAAAATGATAAAATTCTTTTCTTTCCACGCTTTTTCTCTCTCTCTCTCTCTCTCTCTCTCTCACTCTAACACACTCTATCTGTCTATCTCTATCTCTATCTCTATCTCTATCTCTCTCTCTCTCTCTCTCGCGAAGGAGTTATTCGCTATTGCGTGATATTAGAAAATATAATATTGACAATTACGACACACGGTAGATAAAGAAAATCTACTCTTTAACGAACTGCTGCCATTTCTAAACCATTAATCACACATGACAGTTCATTTTCACGAGTTATCGAGTACGGAATGACAATTCAATTCTATCATGTGCAAACGTTGGGTTATTCAAATCTATTACGTCATATTACACGTATTATCTATGATATACGATAAATACGATATGTCGACCGATATTATAATTACCTATTAAAGTTAATCGTTAATATTTATATCTTTGACATTTTCGATCTCCAATTAACGGATAAATCTAAATAACGAGATCGTTAAAAAAAAAATAAAAAATAGAATGAAATAAATAAAAATAAAAAATAATAATAATAATAATGAATTACGGATGATTCGATTTTCGAAATTTTGTTACGTATTCGTTCGTCTCTGTGTAAAACTTGACAAATTGTTTACAAAAACAAAAATATATGTATATATATATATATATTAATTATAACGAAACAATAATTATTGTTATCGAAAAAAACGATGAGTAACGAAAAAAAAATAAAATAAAATAAAATAAAATAAAATAAATAAATAAATATATAATTTTTTCGCAAATTAATGATTAATTATTATTAATTATTTATGACGAATTATTGTTATCGCTTTTAGAGAATTTCATCGTGCGTACGATTCTCGACGAATTGGAAAAAATTCGAATTTCGCGGGATTTTCTTTCGCGGAAGATAGAACGCCCTCGCGAGTAACGACGATTATCGCTAATAAAACGTAATTGACGAAAGGAAAAAGGCGGGGTAAAGAAAAAAAGAACAAAAAAAATATGGAACTCGATTTGTCATCGTAAGAGGAAAAATATACGCGGATTGTTACGATCGATCGATCGATCGATCGATGATAAATATTACAAAATTTCTCGTAGAGAGAGAAACGCGTAGAAAGGAAAATCGAATTTCGCGGTACTTTAGGACGAAGTACGATTGGTCGGTCGCAAAAAGAAAAGTAATGGTCGTTGATCGATCCGACGAATGGGACCGTCATCGTTCCCGTTTTAAGCCGCACGTATAGCGTTCTAAAGGCCATCCTGTAAAAACAAATCGTAAATTAAAGAGATAGAAAAAGAAAAAATCCGGGGTTTAGGACGTCGAACGTCGAATAAAACGTCGACTCTTTAAATCAGTTGAACCGCGACGTCGAAAAGGTGATAAGCGGAAATAAGTAATATCGATTAACGTTATTGTTCGTCAATTTGATTTAATAACATTCGAATAGGTATCGATATAGGTGTGTCCAACGTCGTTGTTATATCGAGAGGAAATAAATAAATTTTTATAAAATAAAAGAAGTACGAGAGAAAAGGGAAAGAAGAAAAATGCCGATCGATTTTCCCGCATTCGCTTATGCCGCAGCCGTAACCGCTGGTGGGATTTTAGGTTACGTGAAATCACGTAAGTTCATTATCGTCGTTATTATCATTTTATATTACACGCAAAAACACGCACACGCACACGCACACACACACACACACACATATATATATATATATGTTAATGTTATTATCAATTTTATTAAATGATTTTCTTCCTGTCGTGTAACCGTTAAGATAACTAGACGATAAGAAAATATAGTATAAACAAACTATTAATATTACCAGTTAAGTATTATTATCTTTTTCTAAGTACTTACTTTTATACAGATTCTATTCCGTCGCTTGCCGCTGGATTAATTTTTGGATCGGCGCTCGGCTACGGAGCTTTTCAAACGTCCGTAGATCCTACCAACATTGGAGTTTTGTTGACTACAACTACGACGCTAGGTGGTCTTATGGGATTTCGTTTTTGTTACACTGGAAAGATTATGCCGGCTGGAGTGATAACGATATTGAGGTATATGTCTATATACATATATATGTTACGTATATATACACGCATACATATTTCACCTTTATTTTAATATTTAACTAAGATTAAGAGTAATTTATTCTGTTTTCTTTTTTTCTTTCTTTTTTTTTTTTCTCCTTTATAGCGCCGCGATGATGGTAAGGATAATTGCAAGATATTTCTCTCCACCAGTGAAAGCCGATTAAATTATGAGCATTCAACTGATACCACACGCACATATATATATGCGTATATAATCATGTCTTAAATGTGAAAACAAAATATTTTATTTAGTTTCAAAGTATATATATATATATATATATATATATATATATATATATGTATGTATATATAGATATATATGTATATATTATTTATTTATTTATATAATCGTTGCAATAATAATTTCAATGTATAATATATACCTAGAAAATATTTAAAGGGTAAAATCAATATAATCATGTTCGTTGTTATGCAATAATAATAATAATAATAATAATAATAATAATAATAATAATAATAATAATAATAATAATAATAATAATAACAATACAACAACACGACCACGATAACAACAATAATAATAAAAGCAACCAATCATACTACAGTATTTAGTATCGATTAATTATGAAACGATTCCATTGGTTAACTTAGAACGTAATATCGATCATAATGAAATCTCATTGGTCGGCGCGTAAGAAGGTTACAATATCGTTGGAAATATCGATAGACAGAGAGGGAGTGATAGAGAGAAGAATAGAAATCTCGAAGGTGCGATTAATCGATCATATCATTAAAAAGGAACGTCTTTAGGAACCCCTCGTTCGAGACCCGTTCTCAATGGTGGTCGTGCGTTCGGTCGGATGGTAAATTCGTTGATATTCCCTTTTTACATGCCAACATTAATAATATAACGTATCGAAATATATTAAGTATAATTCGTAATAATATAAAGGATAAAAATTAACGTAATAGAATGTTCGTTCGTGACGCATAAGCTGTTACGAACGTTTAAACGAATGTACGCTTTCGATATTTTGTCGAATAAGCCGTTCGCGATTAAATACCGTAAGCACTGGTCGCCGTACGAACGAAGTCGTCATATTTTCCGTAAGTTCTGACTGATTTTTGGGATCAAGTCACCGAAAACTTCCATCATTCCGTCAATAACCGAGTGCCGACCCGCTGGGTGGCGATCGTCCGATAAGGTACGTCATTGTATTTTTTACGCGGATATATATATTACCTCTTTAATGGATTTATTTTTCTTTTATTATCTCTCTTCTTCCTTCCTTTTTTCTTTTTTATTTCTCTCTCTCTCTCTCTCTCTCTCTTTCTCACACACATACATATACATACTTTTTTTTATCTTTTATTCTTTATTATCCCACACAACGATGGAGGGGTTCATTGTTACGTCAAATGTGTAACGTGTGATCACTTTTATAAGACGACGACGATGATGATGATGATGATGATGATGATGATTCATATCACATGATATATTTTCTTATCTTCTGTTTGTATATAAGAAATTTTCGTTCTCTCTCTCTCTCTCTCTCTCTCTCTTTTTCTCTCTTTCTCTCTCTCTCTCTCTCTCTCTCTTATTATGCGATTGTATATTATTGAAAAGGTCACAGATGTTAAAGAGTATGGTCATTCGATGTACATGACAAATTTTATTACTTATAACTCTTTCTTATTGTTAATTCTTTCTCTCTCTCTCTCTCTCTCTCTCTCTCTCTCTCTCTCTCTCTCTCTCTCTCTCTCTCTCTCCTTTTATCTTTCTCTCTATCTCTTTATATATATATATGTATATAATTTTAAATTCTTTTCGATAACTTAGAAACAATAATATTTATCGTATAGACGTCAGATAATTTTCAGAAAACTTACAAGGATTGCGTATTAAATCCTTGCAATCGAATGTTCCGAATTGACGTTTATATTCGCCTTTTTTATTATTATTGTTATTATTATTTAGAACGTCTTTCACGATATTTGTCAAATCGACATTAAAAACTTTTCTTGATCCGTAAGATCTCGAGGATTCTTAATGGCAAACTTCCAATGACGTTTTAGGAGAGAAACATTTTTTTTTTTTTTTCTTGGGGATAATTTCTTACGGATTATTCCTGTTTCAATCAAGAACGTCATCGCTTGTGCATTACTTTTAACGAATTATATCGTACCGACTTTAAGAACTGTTCTTGACCTACGAGATTTGCGATATATAACATCGAAGGAATTTTTTAGAGACTATACTTGCAGATTATTCTCGTCCAATTACAAACGATATTACTTGCACATTTATATATATATATATATATATGTATGAATGTGTGTATATACTTCATACGATTTATATTGAATTAACGTTAGAAATTTCTTTCGCGCGACCTTTGGAATATTTTGAAATTTGTTTGGACGAAAATTACCGAGAAATATTTTTCATCTTACTTAGATATCTCTCTCTCTCTCTCTCTCTCTTCCTCCCTTTCTCCCTCTTTCTCTCAAGTGTTAAATATTCTTTGTTTTAAAACATGCAAGTCTGTAGAATGATTAAACTCTTATATATTTGTATCTTGATAAGATGACATTTATGGAGCAGCTGCGCATATATCTTCGACTTTTCTTGATCCTACGGTATCTCGTTCGGTCTGATATTTCCTCTTCCAACCAGAGATATAATTATTATTATTGTATCAGTTGAACGATTGTATTCAATTGATTTATTTAAAAATTTGCTACATTATTCGTGACCATTTCGCGTAGAATTAAAAATCGTCGAGATATTGTATTTCTATCGAATATATTCATTTAATTTTATACGAGAGTATCAGATCGCCGGATACGTTATGTCACCAAAGTATTTCTAATCTTGTTATCTTTCAAGATGAAAACGTGGTCTCCGTAATAATAGAGAAATAATCAATTTTATTATTATCATTTATCAAATCAGATTTGTACACACACATACACACATGGATACGGACACGTACGTTTAAAACGTAGCGGTCCGATTCGAAAATGATACTGTAATAATATTTATAGTGTTATCTTAATCTAATGATCTTGATAATGAATGATTATATATTATCATTTCCCTACCCCCTATGGATTCTGAGCTTCTGAGTGACGTGTGCATATTTCCCCCTCTCTCATTTCTGATCAAAGTTCTATGGACCGTGTACCTCTTAGCCGTCAGATAAGATTCATTAAACATAAAGTAGTCTTGGAACAAGCCGGGAGACTGCCTGATAATTACTTATCTTATACGTATAAATAGTGGTCCAAATAGTACATACCGATTCAGTATTCCTCAAAATTTTCAAGAGTTTGAAAGTTTAATTCTGTTTAAAGTTTAACTTCGGCTTAACTTCTTTCTCTCTTTTTATTTCTCGTTATTAATTATTATACTAAATTATATTAATAATATATATATATATGTATATATATATATTATATTGAAGTTATAATTAATATTACGTTCATATTATTAATTATATCAGTTATATTATAATATATTCAAGTTAACTTAAGGAAAATATAATAAATAAAATCAAATAGGCGCAATTTGCGTGCTGTGAATTTTTTTATTGCATGTGTGATATACAAAGCACGAGAATTACGCTCCACACTCAGGTAGGACATACAATTGTATTAAAAATATTCGTTACCGACGTCGTACAAACAAATTTTTATATTCTCTTGATATATATATATATATATATATATATATATATATATATATTTTACAATAACTTATTTTATCAATGTATAATTAAATATGGTAAAACTTTTGTTAAATATAATTGCATTATATTTTTGGTATCAAATGAAAGAAGAAATGTTGAAAATTTCTTGAATCGATCATTCCTTGAAATTAAATTATTATTATTAATTTTATTGAAAAAAAAAACAAACAGAAAAGTTATGTTATTTAAGTTCTACTTATCAAGGATATTGCGGTGATAAAATAATTTTTCCCCCAATATTAATTTTTGTACGTACGTATCTAATTTTATAAAGTTGTAAATTTGATGGGCCATATCTCAATCATTTAGCATAAAGCGATAAGATAAAATACTTCTGTGTAAAGGTTTTTATTGTTTTTCTCCATTTTATTTTATCTTATTGCTACAGATTTCTCCCATTGATATTAATCTCCACAATATCTTTTCGTAGAATTTATCTCTTGTTATATTCATGATTCATCTATCTTGCATGTGTTAAAACTATCAAGACTATCGTTAATAATATGAAATAATATATGAATTAATTATTTTATATTATATGAAATAATTTATCCGACAATATATATGTATCGCAAAGCAATATTTCCATATATTAATTCATTTACTTATTTATTTATTTATTTATATATTTATTTATTCTCTTATTATATTTTTTCTTTCTCCCTTTTATTTACAGGGTTCTCTCTGTGATAGGCTGGTAAGCCAGTCTACTGGTGGGTGTGCAACCAACTGCGGCAACTGGAAGTTGGCCCTGAACGCAGAGCCCCCGTGGCTTTGCTAGCACCCCCACAGTGATCTTGTCTTAACCCGCCTCCTCACGACTCAACCAATTCTTGTTGACAGCTGCCTCGTATGTGTACTTCTTTTTTTTTATATATATATATATATATATATAATTAAAATATATAAGACAACTTTAGTCTCCTCTGATAATTTTAAACGCACATCGGTCTATATAAAATAATAATAATAATTATTATTTCTTTCTTTTACTTTTCTTTTCAGTTTGCTGCCTAGCCCCTACAGAGTACCATTTAAGTCTTTGAAAGAATAAAGAAAAAAAGCCGAATAGAAAAAAATAAAAAAGCATTCAAGATGAAGGTAACAAATTTGGATGAACGTATCCATGTGTTGGACAATGACTCAAATGTCATGACAGTCATCAAAGATATTGCAATGAGCGGATTGCAAGAAGAAGCTTTCTACGTACTTGACATTGGAGATATCGTGCGCAAACATCAAATTTGGAAGGAGAAACTGCCTCGCGTTGATCCATATTACGGTAAATTATTAATTTCATGACGATCAAATCATTAATATTTATAATTAAACCATTAATATCGCGATGATAATCTAATATATTTTATCGATCCTTCGATTGTAGCCGTCAAGTGTAACGATAATTTAATTGTAATCGAAGTCTTGGCCGCGCTTGGGATTGGATTCGATTGTGCTTCTAAAGTACGTATAATAATTAATTTATAAATATATATATATATATATATATTTTTATTCATGTATGTATGTATGTATATATATTGTTAAAATACTAATTCTTGTGTTAAAAATGTTTAGACCGAAATTAATAAGGTATTAAGTATCGGTGTCGATCCATCGAGAATAATATTTGCTAATCCCGCGAAACCAGCCTCGCATATACGCCATGCAGCCGCTATGGGAGTTGAAACAATGACGGTAGATAACGAAAGCGAATTGCATAAAATAAAAAAGCTCTTTCCAACGGCCAAGGTAATTGTCGCATTGAAAATGAGATAACCTATTTCTTACTTTTTCTTTTTTTTTTTTTTTGTCGATTTACTTATTTATTAATTTATTTTAACGCACACCATCGATCATACAATTCTTGTTCCTCTTTATTTCCCTCTGAACAGGTTGTAATACGAATTCGTTGTGACGCAGAAGTGGCACAGTGTCAGCTCGGTATGAAATTTGGTTGCGATCCAACTCAGGAAGCACCTAACCTCTTACGTCTCGCAAGAATATTGAACTTGGATGTCGTTGGTATAAGCTTTCACGTTGGATCTGGATGCCAAGATCCGCCAGTTTATCAACGTGCCATTCATCATTCAAGATTGTTATTCGATTTGGCCTCCGACCTTGGATTTAATCCGTATCTGTTGGATATAGGCGGTGGTTATCCGGGAAATAAAGGGAGTACCATTGACAAAATTGCCGATGTCATTAACAAAGCTCTCGACGAATATTTCAACAGTGAGTAAATTTCTTTCTGTTTAGAATAGTTTTACGACCTTGTAAATAATTAAACACACATACCGTGCCACGCGTACAAATCGATGGTCACACACGCTGACGTATTTATTTAATGCCCTTGAAAAAAAAATATATATACATGTATATATTTTTATACGACAAATTTAATTCCGTAAAAAAAAAAAAAAATATATTTCTACCAAAAAGATCGAGACGTTGTACAAAACGCGGTATAGAACGAAGCACGTTTTTTTTTTTTTTTTTTTTTTTTTTTTTTTTTTTTTTTTTTTTTTTTTTAATCGTTACATTTACGATAATTAATAATTACGTGTAATGGTGCGATAATAAAATCGATCTTTAATCGAGATAATCGAATGGCTTGAACGACGAGTCAGGTATAAAGTGTTTGGCACGGAACGGTGTTTATGATGATAAATAATAATAATAATAATGATGATGATGATGATGATGATGACGATGATATTAAATGTTTAGCCGATGACGTGCACATAATAGCCGAACCTGGTAGATTCTACGTAGCTTCTGCGTTTACATTGGCAACGAGTATTCACAGCAAACGTTCGGTCCGTGGCGATGAAAATTCACCTAATTCTATAACGCACAATATGTATTATATCAATGACGGCGTTTATGGATCGTTCAATTGTTTGTTGTACGATCATCAACGCGTAACGCCCCTTCCACTCAAGGTAAGAATTAATTATATTAATGATATTAATGAATCAATGAATGAAATGAATGAATCATCCAGTGAAACAAATGAAATATTTTTGATTATTGTCATGTTTGGAGCATTTTATAAATTAACCCTTTATACATAATTTTGTTTATTTTTATTTTTTTTTTTTCATTTCTTTTTTCATGTTCTTTCTTTTTCATTTTTTTTTTTTTTCATTTTTTTCATGTCTTTTTTTTCTCATTTTTTTTTCATTATTTTCATGTTTTTTTTTTTTTTTCATTTCTTTTCATGTTCTTTTCTTTTTCTCATTTTTTTCATGCTCTTTTTTTTCATTTTTTTTCTCATTTTTTTCCATGTCTCTTTTTTGTTTGTTCTTTTTCAATATAAATCATTTTGTTTGATTATAATTCATTTGTAACAGAACGGTTGCGGCAAAATGATTCCCTCGAGTATTTGGGGACCTACCTGCGACGGTTTGGATCAGGTTGTTGAAAATATACTCCTCTACGAAATGGACCTTGGCGATTGGATAATTTTCGAAAATATGGGTGCTTATACTTTGCCGGTAGCATCGCCATTTAATGGTTTTCCAGTACCAAAAGTTCATGTTGTCGCTGACGAAAGCATTTGGTATGTAGGAACATAATATACATATACATATACATATACATATACATATACATATACATATACATATACATATACATATACATATACATATATATACAGGAGGGTGTTTCATGTAAAGGAGACCGCCTAAATATTTTCTTTTTTTTTTATTTATTCATTTATTTTTTTTTATGATACTTTTAATGATTTAAAAAGAGGTATACATTATATATATATATATATATATATGTGTGTGTATATAATTGTACAATGTTATATATATTATATAGACAATCTCCTTTAGCCGTAACACCCTGTATATATATATATATATTTTTTTTTTTTTTTTTTTTTTTTTTTGTGGAATAAAATATCTATCCATTACATTCCAATATAATAATTAACTTCGATTGTATTTATCGTAGATTCTTCTCCATTATTTTATCTTATTTATATATATATATATATATATATATACACATATATATATATTTTTTTTGTCCCTCTCCCACGTCCGCCTATTCCAATTATTATTTTTTTTTGTTTATCCAATTTTTTCGTAGGCTCTTATTGAAGGACGCGTTGCCCTTGACCGAGGATCATTTTGTGATCGGTAACACACCGGCAAATTTGAGACTTGGCCTTGACATCGGTGGTACCGATATCGATGCATGGAATAACCCAACGACCATCGAATTGGCATCGGCCGAAATGTTGACCGAGGATTCGACCACTGCTTCACCGTTCATCTACGATTTCGTCGAGGTGGATCCGCTTAATTAAATGTCTCCGTTAGGAAGAAACAAAGAAAAAAAAAAAGTAAAAAAGAAAAAAAACAACAGGAAGAACGAACGAACGAACGAACGAATGGCAAAAAAAAAAAGCAAGCAAGCAAGCAAAACGAAAACGGCTTTTATACGGTAAATGAGGGGAAAAAAACTCGCCAGCTTTTTTTTATTAATCGCTTTAAAGAAACTAATATTATTAATGATATTTTATAATCGCATTTTTTTTTCTTTTTTTTTTTTTATTTTTTTTTTTTTTTTTTTTTTTGACTATCTCCGATCGCAAGGGAAACGCAACCGAGCTATGAATTCTTTTTTTTTTTCGCATCGCAGACACTCCTCGATTGAAATTTTTTTCTCTTCTCTCTTCTTTTTTTTCTTTTTTTTTTGATTTTTCTTCTTTTTTTTTCCTCTCTTTTCTTTCTGGAAAGATAGTTTCCTTCGAGCCATTTTTTCATCACAAGTGAGTATACATGTATGTATGTGTATATATATATATATATATATATATATATATATATACATATATGTATATGTATTTTTTTATTCTTTTTCCATACGAAGATATTAATATTGTGTGTGTGTGTGTATGTATATATATATACATATATATCTCCATAGAATTTTTTTCTTTTTATTTTTTTTATTTTTTTTTTTTTTTTTTTTTTTAATGAAAAAAACGTTTAAGAAAAAGTCCACAATTGAACATTTAATTACATTACATTCTATAATTTCTTTTTTTTTTCATATCATCCTACACTTAACACATGATATATATATATATAAAATATATTATATTATATTATATGTTACCTTGCAAAGAATGAAAAAAAGAAGAAAACAAAACAAAAAAAAAAGAAAAATTAAAAAAGAAAAACAGTCACTTGTCTTCGTCACAACACGATTAGTGTTTAAAAAACGAAAAAAGAAAAAAAAGAAAAGAAAGAAGAAAAGAGAGAAAAAAAGGAACTTTTAGGATGCATGTCACACATATGTGCAATAGAGAATTAAAAAAACAGAGAGATTGAGAGAGAGAGAGAGAGAGAGAGAGAGAGAGAGAGAGAGAGAGAGAGAGGAAATGGTGGGAAGTTCGAGGAGTGGAGGGGAGGGAAAAAGAAAGAAAACGCAAAAAAAAAATACTTTTTGTTTTAGCTTCTTCACGTTTTAGACATAGACTCTGCCCATATATATATATATATGTGTGTATATGTATATGTATTATGTATGTATATTGAAAGAGAGAGTGCGAGAGAGAGAGAGAGAAAAAGAAAGAGATCGATGTTTAACTATATAAAAATAATTATCTTCGTAAATGTTCTAAAATACATTTTGCATGTTACAAATACACACACACACACATACTCGTGCTCACATATACATAATATATTTATCCAGTCTATCACAACTCGATAAATATATGAATTTATATATATATATATATATATATATATATATATATATATATATATATATATATATAAATTCAAATTTGATTTATGTATCAGTGTAATTATATATAAGAGACGAGTTTTAAAAAACAATTTCATTCTTCACACATATATAAAGCTTCATATATATATATATTTATATATATATATATATATATATATATATATATGTAAGTATGTATGTATGTATGTATATGTGTATGTATATATATATATATATGTACACACACATGCACATACATTTACAGATACATACGTGCATACATGCATACGCGAAATTTAATTGCACAACTTATCAATATCATTATCATTATTATTATGATCATAATTATTATTATTATTATTATTATTGTCAGTCTCTTTTTTTAATAATTTTTTTCTTTTGCAAATAAGTACACACACACACACACACACACATACATACATACTTAAAATATATACGCGCTCGCTCTCACGCACTTTTAACATGCATGCATTGATAATATGGTTTTGTCGATTCCAATGTAAATGGGGGAAAAAGAAAACAAAACGAAAAAAAAGAATCAAAAGCAAAGGACAAAAAGGTGAAAGGCTTATAAGTAGGTAAACGGATTAACTTACGAACGGGATAAGGAGAGAAAAATATTAAAAAAGAAAAAAAAAAAACATAAAAAATGTAAAAGAAAAAAAAAGAGGAAAAAAATACAATAATAATAATAAATAAATAAAAAAAAATACTAAAAGAAATAATAAATAAAAACAAATGAATACATAGGTACACGTAAATAAATAAAAATAGCCACGAATGATGGGCCAGTGAGAGAGCTTGTTTCTAGAGAGAGTAATGTGGGTCAGGGGTGGGGTGGAAGGGGTGGGTGGGGTAGGTGGGAGTTAAACGTATATGATTTGGCATTTGAAAAGTGACGTCATGTGTGCAACACTTATTCAATAACAATAACAACAAATAAGCGGCACAAACAATATTTCTATACTTGTATCTCATCATCGGTTTTCTCTCTCAGTTAAACGAGAGTAATAAATATCCAGCAAACTATAATCATATATATGTATATACATATATATATGATAAATATCAAATGAAAAGGAAAAATGAAAGAAGAAAAAAGACTATATATATGTGTATGTGTGTATGTATATATATATATATATATAGTCACACAAAAATAATAAGTAAACAATGGATAACGATATAATATTAAAAATATATAATAACTTTTAAACAAACTCTGTAGGATTGCTAGGGACTTTTAAGGCATTGAGGCAGCTGTCACAGAAAACAAACGACGATTAGTTTCTTATTAATTATTATACCCTGATTGTATTTTATATATATATATATATATATATATATATATATATATATATATATATATATATGTATATATATTAATATTATGTATATATATATATATATATATCTACACAGAGATACATGCTTGTGTATGTATTATATATATATATATATATATGTATATCTATCTGCTATTATTATTATTATTATATATAATTGTTAATTAATTAATTATTGATATCAATTTAAAAGAGTAATAAAAAGAAAAAGAAAAAAAAAACAGAAAAAAACGTGTAATGAAATATTCGAAGCCAATACAGCTACTTATAGATAAAAGCAAAGGAAAAAGAAAAATCGACAGTTGATATCTTCTTTACCATTCAACGATGATCCATCCTAATTCCATTTTTCGATGCTTTTTTTTTTTTTTTTTTTTTTTTTTTTTTAATTATTTCCAATTTTTTTCTTCCTTTCCATGCTATCTCAAACTTCGATAAGACAAATATAAATTGTACGATATTTCAGTGATAACGTTCATATGTTTTTAATTATCCGATCATTACTGTAATTATTATTATAGATGATTGCTAATTAATTAATTGTTAACGTCAGTTCGTAATAGAAAAAAAAAATTAAAAAAAAAAGGAAAACTTGTAACGAAATATTCAAAACCGATATGTCTGCCTTCGGGTAGAAAAAAAGAATTAAAAAATAGAGATCTTTTTTACCGTACGTCGATAATCCTCATAGAATTTTTCTTTTAATATTTTATCTTTCAACGATACCGATGTGAAATATCGACCGTTTTTAAAGATCTAAGAGTGCAAACAATTGGTATCTCTTATTTATCTTCTTATTATTACTATTATTATTATTATTATTATAGTAATATATGAATGAATTAATTAATAATATGAATTTAATAATTTTAAATAAAAGAAAAATAATGAGAAACAAACGCACGCTTAATAAAATATTCTAATCCAATACAGATGATTCCGATTAAAAAAAAACACCAAAATAGTAGAAATCTTCTTTACCGTTCGTCGATAATCCTCGTATATAAATTTTTTTCCAAAAATACATCGACATATAATATACACTCGTAATAAGATATTCTAATCCTATATGGTCGATTCCGATTTAAAAAAAAGACAAAAAGAAGAATTTTATAATAGTAGAAATCTTCTTTACCGTCCGTCGATAAGCATCGTATATAATTTTTTTTGCAGAAATATATCGGCTGATAAAACACATTCGTAATAAGATATTCTAATCCAATACAGATGATTCCGATTAGAAAAAAACACCAAAATAGTAGAAATCTTCTTTACCGTTCGTCGATAATCCTCGTATATAAATTTTTTTTCCAAAAATACATCGACTTGTAAAATGCACTCGTAATAAGTGATTCTAATCCTATATGGTCAATTCCGATTTAAAAAAAAAAGACAAAAAGAAGAATATTATAATAGTAGAAATCTTCTTTACCGTTCGTCGATAATCCTTGTATATAATTTTTTTTTGAAGAAATATATCGACATATAATATACACTCGTAATAAAATATTTTAATCCGATGTGGTTTATGCTCATTAAGAAAAAAATAGGAAGAGATAAATACTTAAATAGCAGTAATCTTCTTTAACGTCGGTCGATAATCGTCGTATAATTTAAAAAAAAAAAACAAAAAAAAGAAATATCTCAAATTTTTGAACAATACTCTTCTCCCGATAAAAACGTCTCGATATATTTCAGATTCGACGAGCGAAAGGGAACGTTCCAACAACGAGATCTTTCTTTCTTCTCCTTCCTTTTATTTCTTCTCTCTTTATTCGTTTATTACCTCTTTTTTTGTCTTTTTTTTTTTAAATTTTGCTCTTCCCCCTTTTCTTCTTTTTCTTCTTAATTTTCTCGAATGTACAAATTACGTGGAATCGGATATTACGCAAAGGTCTCGGGAACTTTCTACTTTCTATTGAGACAAATCTACAACTTAATGCTATGTAATGATTATTAGTACCATTATTATTATTGTTATTATTATTATTAATATCACTAAAATTATTATTATTATTATTATTATTATTATTATTATTATTATTATAGTACGTGAGAATTAGTATAATTTCTAAAAGACAAAGATTATCGATCGTGTTTATCAAAAATTGGTCCTTTTTTTCATCGGCCATTTAACGTGTGTGAGCGAGAGAGAGACAAAAAGAGAAATAGACAGAGAAAGAGATAGAGATAGATAGATAGATAGAGATAGAGAGATAGAGATAAAGATAGAGAGAGAGAGAGAGAGAGAAAAAGAGAGAGATCGAGTGACTGTATAAATGACTATAGTGACTGTATAAGTTAAAAGCGAACGTTCGAGGAGAGAAGTAAAAGTGTTCGCGCGCGAGAGAGTGAGCGTGACCTTTCGATCATTCTACATTCGGTTTCGGGTTCATTCGGAATCTACGGAACGAATATGCGGTTTTCCTATGTATTACGAGAACGTGAAAATACAAGTGGAATCAAATTTAATCCGCTTTCGCGGATTTCATTTCTCTACGAGACACCCCGTATTTAATACCATCTTTTCAATATCTCTTTAATGATCCTTTTAAAATCTTCTCTCACCTTTTTTTCTTTATTTCGTTTGTTTGTTTGTTTTATTTAATTATTCGTTCGTTCGTTCGTTAATTTAATTATT
This sequence comes from Dolichovespula saxonica, assembly GCA_911387935.1. NCBI lineage: Eukaryota > Metazoa > Arthropoda > Insecta > Hymenoptera > Vespidae > Dolichovespula > Dolichovespula saxonica. The sequence continues at coordinate 4,150,367 of OU427009.1, forward strand.
TATTTACTTATTTATTAATTTATTTATTCGTCAACTTTTAAATACGTTTTTGAGTCTGTCTTTAAAACGAATTTAAAGAAAAAAATTATAGGGATTGATTGACATCGGAGATAAGTGAATAAATAAATAAATAAATAAATAAATGAATGAATAAATAAATAAATAAATAAATAAATAAATGAATGAATAAATAAATACATAAGTAAATAGATAAATAAATAGACGATATTATGAGAGCGTTATGCGATATGAGAAGTGAATGAATGAATGATTGTATTAAAAAAAAAAAAGAATATCAGAGATTTGCGATATTAAAAAAAAAAAAAAAATAAAGTTAACGAAATAAAAATGAAAGAAACGCGACGAAATGTCGGTGAGATTTGTGGATGTCGAGAGGAGAGTGAAAGGGAGAACAATAAAATAATAAATAAAACGTTCATAATTATCGTGGAAGTAAATTCGACGTTCGAAAAGAGAAAAAAAGAAAGCAAAAAAAAAAAAAAACAAACAGGGAATAAAATAAGAAGAATAAAAAAAAACAGGAAAAAAAACCCGACGACAAGAAAAGGGCGGACGAGCGAGTTGGAGGCGTCAAAAACAAAACAAAAAAAAGAAGGAACAAATTTGCGACGATTCGGATCGAATAAGTAATTGGAATAAGAATTAACGGATACCGAAAGTTTAAAAAAAATAAAAAAATAAATAAAAAAAAAGGATGACGAAAGATGGATGGCAAGGAAGGAGAAACGAAAATTGAGGAAGGAAGGAAGAAGGAAAGAAGAAGAAGAGAAACGAAGAATTAAAAAATAAATAAATAAATAAATAAATAAATAAATAAAAGACGAATACGAAAGAAAGTGGGAAGGAAAAATAGAGGGAAAAATAAAATAAGTCTGAGAAAGGAGAACGTTAATAATAAAATAAAATAAAATGATGACATTAAATAAATACATAAGTAAATAGATAAATAAATAGACGATATTATGAGAGCGTTATGAGATATGAGAAGTGAATGAATGAATGAACGATTGTATTAAAAAAAATATCAGAGATTTGCGATATTAAAAAAAAAAAAAAAATAAAGTTAACGAAATAAAAATGAAAGAAACGCGACGAATAATTAAAAAAAAAAAAAAAAAAAAACTAATGATAATAAATAATGATGATAAAAGAAGAAAAGAAATGGAATAAAGGAAATAGAAAAAATAATAGAAAAAATAAAAAAAAAAAAAATAGAATAAAAAGAAATAGAATAAAAAAGAAAAAGATGGTTAAAAAAGGAAAGAAAAGAAAAGAAATGGAACAAAAGGTGTAGAGAAAAGGGCGAGGGGGAGGGGGGTAAAGTCGCGAAATACGTTAAAAAAAAAAAAAAAAAAATAAATAAAAGAAAGAGGAAGAAAGACAAAAAAAAAGAAAAAATAACGTACGTCGGATCGATTTTGCTTATAGGAGCGTTGATAGTTATTCATATTAACCGGATAACGCGATATCTAACTGTGTATTAAAATTGGCCCAAGGTTTTGGACAATGAAAAGTGCAATACGGCAATACTGCGAGCAAATAAGCGAGGGAACACAAGCAAGGCAATACAAGACAAGACAAGACAAGACAAGACAAGACAAGACAAGCAAGCAAGAGAACAGTCACGGTCTCCGTTATGCACTCTCCGTGAAAGGTATACTTTTCTAACGAAGCAGTCCGCGGCATAGAGCGGGGCCGTCTAACCGGATAGTTACACAATAATTATTACCGATCCTTCCTCCTTCTCCTCCTCCTCATCCTCCTCCTCCTCCTCTTCTTATTCTTATTCTTATTCTACTTATTATTCTTATTTTTATCTTTATTCTTGTTCCTATTCTTATTCTAATTATTCTTCTTTATTCTTCTTATTCTTATTCTTGTTATTAGTCTTATTTTTATTTTTATACATGTTCCTATTCTTATTCTAATTATTCTTCTTTATTCTTCTTATTCTTATTTTTATTTTTTATTCTTGTTCCTATTCTTATTCTAATTATTCTTCTTTATTCTTCTTATTCTTATTCTTCTTATTAGTCTTATTTTTATCTTTATTCTTGTTCCTATTCTTATTCTAATTATTCTTCTTTCTTATTCTTATTCTTATTCTTGTTATTAGTCTTATTTTTATTTTTATTACTGTTCCTATTCTTATTCTAATTATTCTCCTTTCTTATTCTTATTCTTATTCTTCTTATTAGTCTTATTTTTATTTTTATACTTGTTCCTATTCTTATTCTAATTATTCTTCTTTATTCTTCTTATTCTTCTTATTATTCTTATTTTTATCTTTATTCTTGTACCTATTCTTATTCTAATTATTCTTCTTTATCGTTCTTATTCTTATTCTTGTTATTAGTCTTATTTTTATCTTTATTCTTGTTCCTATTCTTATTCTAATTATTCTTCTTTCTTATTCTTATTCTTATTCTTCTTATTATTCTTATTTTTATCTTTATTCTTGTTCCTATTCTTATTCTAATTATTCTTCTTTCTTATTCTTATTCTTATTCTTGTTATTAGTCTTATTTTTATCTTTATTCTTGTTCCTATTCTTATTCTAATTATTCTTCTTTCTTATTCTTATTCTTATTCTTCTTATTATTCTTATTTTTATCTTTATTCTTGTTCCTATCCTTATTCTAATTATTCTTCTTTCTTATTCTTATTCTTATTCTTGTTATTAGTCTTATTTTTATTTTTATTACTGTTCCTATTCTTATTCTAATTATTCTTCTTTCTTATTCTTATTCTTATTCTTGTTATTAGTCTTATTTCTATTCTTATTCTTCTTATTCTTATTCTTCTTATTATTCTTATTTTTATTTTTATTCTTGTTATTATTCTTATTTTTATCTTTATTCTTGTTCCTATTCTTATTCTAATTATTCTTCTTTATTCTTCTTATTCTTATTCTTGTTATTAGTCTTATTTTTATTCTTATTCTTGTTCCTATTAATATTCTAATTATTCTTCTTTCTTATTCTTATTCTTATTCTTCTTATTAGTCTTATTTTTATCTTTATTCTTGTTCCTATTCTTATTCTAATTATTCTTTTTTATTCTTTTTATTCTTATTCTTCTTATTAGTCTTATTTTTATTCTTATTCTAGTTCCTATTCTTATTGTAATTATTCTTCTTTATTTTTCTTATTCTTATTCTTGTTATTAGTCTTATTTTTATTTTTATTCTTGTTCCTATTCTTATTCTAATTATTCTTCTTTATTCTTCTTATTCTTATTCTTCTTATTAGTCTTATTTTTATCTTTATTCTTGTTCCTATTCTTATTCTAATTATTCTTCTTTCTTATTCTTATTCTTATTCTTGTTATTAGTCTTATTTTTATTTTTATTACTGTTCCTATTCTTATTCTAATTATTCTCCTTTCTTATTCTTATTCTTATTCTTCTTATTAGTCTTATTTTTATTTTTATACTTGTTCCTATTCTTATTCTAATTATTCTTCTTTATTCTTCTTATTCTTCTTATTATTCTTATTTTTATCTTTATTCTTGTACCTATTCTTATTCTAATTATTCTTCTTTATCGTTCTTATTCTTATTCTTGTTATTAGTCTTATTTTTATCTTTATTCTTGTTCCTATTCTTATTCTAATTATTCTTCTTTCTTATTCTTATTCTTATTCTTCTTATTATTCTTATTTTTATCTTTATTCTTGTTCCTCTTCTTATTCTAATTATTCTTCTTTCTTATTCTTATTCTTATTCTTGTTATTAGTCTTATTTTTATCTTTATTCTTGTTCCTATTCTTATTCTAATTATTCTTCTTTCTTATTCTTATTCTTATTCTTCTTATTATTCTTATTTTTATCTTTATTCTTGTTCCTATCCTTATTCTAATTATTCTTCTTTCTTATTCTTATTCTTATTCTTGTTATTAGTCTTATTTTTATTTTTATTACTGTTCCTATTCTTATTCTAATTATTCTTCTTTCTTATTCTTATTCTTATTCTTGTTATTAGTCTTATTTCTATTCTTATTCTTCTTATTCTTATTCTTCTTATTATTCTTATTTTTATTTTTATTCTTGTTATTATTCTTATTTTTATCTTTATTCTTGTTCCTATTCTTATTCTAATTATTCTTCTTTATTCTTCTTATTCTTATTCTTGTTATTAGTCTTATTTTTATTCTTATTCTTGTTCCTATTAATATTCTAATTATTCTTCTTTCTTATTCTTATTCTTATTCTTCTTATTAGTCTTATTTTTATCTTTATTCTTGTTCCTATTCTTATTCTAATTATTCTTTTTTATTCTTTTTATTCTTATTCTTCTTATTAGTCTTATTTTTATTCTTATTCTAGTTCCTATTCTTATTGTAATTATTCTTCTTTATTTTTCTTATTCTTATTCTTGTTATTAGTCTTATTTTTATTTTTATTCTTGTTCCTATTCTTATTCTAATTATTCTTCTTATTCTTATTCTTCTTATTATTCTTATTTTTATTTTTATTCTTGTTCCTATTCTTATTCTTATTTCTATGCTTATTTTTATTCTTATTTTTATTCTTGTTCTTGTTCTTATTCTTATTCTGATTCTTATTATTATTCTTATTCTTATTTTTATTTTTATTTTTATTTTTATTTTTGTTCTTATTCTTATTATAATTTTAATTCTTATTCTTCTTCTTCTAATTCTTATTGTTATTGTTATTCTTATTCTTATTTTTATTCTTATTTTTATTTTTATTTTTATTTTTATTTTTATTTTTGTTCTTGTTCTAATTTTAATTCTTATTCTTCTTATTCTTGTCCTAATTCTTATTCTTATTTTTATTCTTATTTTTATTTTTATTTTTATTTTTATTTTTATTTTTATTCTTATTCTTATTCTTATTCTTATTCTAATTTTAATTCTTATTCTTCTTATTCTTGTCCTAATTCTTATTCTTATTTTTATTCTTATTTTTATTTTTATTTTTATTCTTATTCTTATTCTTATTTCTATGCTTATTTTTATTCTTATTTTTATTCTTGGTCTTGTTCTTGTTCTTATTCTAATTCTAATTCTTATTCTTATTCTCATTTTTATTTTTATTTTTGTTCTTGATTTTGTTTTTATTTTTATTTGTATTCTTTTTCTTGTTCTTATTCTAATTTTAAATCTTATTCTTATTTTTATTCCTTTCCTTCCTTCTTTTTTATCCTCTATTTTTCATACGTTTTTATCATTTTTATTTTTCGTTGTTTTCTTTTCTTCAATTCTTTCTTTCGTTCTCTCTCTCTCTCTCTCTCTCTCTTTCTGTTTTTTCTTCCTTTTATATAATTTTTCTACTTTCCCTCATTTCCTTTTCTTTTTTCCATTCATACTTTCATCCCTCTCGCCTTTGTCTTCCTTTCTATTCTCTTTTCTTCCGCATTTCGTTTAATTTTGTTTTCCTATTTTTCTATCCTCGTTCGTTTATTTTTTTTATTTAATAACACGAATATCTTCGTTCTTTAATTACTTTCCCTCTCCCACCACAATTTCAAATCAATTATCTTATTATACTTATTGTTTTGAATTCTCCTTTTTTAATTTAATATATTTATTCGATTTATTTATTTATTCATTTTTATAATCTTTTATGTTTCTTTTAAATCCGTTGAAAATCGATTGAAAAATTTCTGAGAAAACAGAAGGAAGACAAAATAGACAAAGAAGAAGAACAAGAAGAAGAAGAAGGAAAAGAAGAAGTAGAAGGAATCACGCACATTTTTTTTTTTTTTTTAATTTTATTTCTCTGCCTTTCCTTTTTATTATGTTTTTATTTTTTTTTTTTAAATAAACCGACTAGGACCTCTTGCAAAAACATATTTACAGTAAAATAGATGATCAAAATATGAGATCCCTGTGCGTGTGTCTCGATGTTTCTCCGTGTGCATCAGAGTGTGTTTGTTCGTCCGATCGTTTCATTTACGATTCTTCGAATAATTTAAAATTCTTTTTCCCCGAGGAGAAATAAAATTATATTTGAATATAAGAACGATCGAAAATTTCCAAATAAAAAGATAAACGTTGAACGAGGATCATTTTATTTCTTCATTCTTCGTTCCTCTTTCTTCTTTATTTGTCGTCGAACTTTCCTCCGACGTCATGGTAAATAAATTCATGATTCATATCCTTATTATGACAGGTCTGACACTTTTTTCTTCATTTTCTTTCTTTCTTTTCTTTTTTTCTTTATCTCTTCGCGAGAGATAATTAAAGCAATGCGAATTAAAATCAAACGGAGATATCGTCAAAAGGTAATAATGGTGGTGATGATAATGATTCAAAATAAAAATAAAAAGAAAGACAAAAAAAAGAAGAAAGAAAGAAAAAAGCGAGAGAAAGAAACGGGGAAGGTTAGTAAAAGATTATTTAAAAAAATAAAAAAAAAAAACGAAATAGTCTACTCACAAAAGTAGTTAAAAATATAATAATAATAATAATAATAATAATAATAGTAATAATAATAATATTTATTGATGTATTTAATATATGATAAATAATAATATTATGTAGAAAAATAAATAAGTATTGATATTACATTAAATTAGGTTTATAGAATAATTTACATTTTATTTTATTAAATAATTGACAGAAAAGAAAAGAGAGAGAGAGAGAAAAGGAAAGGTTATTAAAAGATTATTTGAAATAAATAAATAAATAAATAAATAAATAAATAAATACAAAAAAGCGAAGTACTCTATCCTCAAAAATAGTTAAAAATATAATAATAATAATAGTGATAATAATAATAATAATAATAATAATAATAGTATATATTGATGTACTTAATATATAATAAATATATAGTAATAATATAATAAATAATATATTGTAGAAAGATAAACAAGTATTGATATTACATTAAATTAGGTTTATAGAATGATTTATATTATATTTTTTATTGATTAATTAATTAAACAATCCATTGACCAAACCATTTTATTTCATTGTTATTTTTATCTTCTTTACTTTTGTCTATCTTTCTTATTTCTTTTTTATTGTTTCGTATCAAAGAATGATTCATGAAATAGGCACAAAAATGAAAAAAACATTTATTTATTTATTTATTCATTTATTCATTTATTTTTGTTCACCGACTATACAAATAAATAAATAAATACTTTCTATCTTATTTTATTTAATTGAAATAATATCTATATGTAATATTTCACTTCAAATTAAAGAAAAAAAAAAAAAAAAAAAAGAACAGACAATCGAAATATCGGCGAGCGGAGAAAATCTTGTTAAAATAAAACGAACGAAAAAGAAAATAAAGAAATAATCCAAAAAAAAGAAAAAGTACATAAATAAAAATAAATATGGCCGACCACCAATGGACGAGGTATGGGCCCTGATGCGCCTCATTCTAAGTACGTTACTGTTTATTATCGAGGAGAGAGAGAGAGAGAAAAATATAGAAATAAATTAAAAAAAAAAAATAACACGAAGTGAAATAAGATAAAATAAAATAAAATTATCGATTATAATGAGTCAAGAACGAGGAAAATTATTCGTCACGGCGAGCCGCGACCGCCATGATTAATTCGATTATTATCGGAATCGATCATCGAATTGCTTCGGCTTTGGATTATTTCTCGGGTCGTAAGAAAAGAAAAAAAAAAGAAAAAGACAAAAAAAAATGTAAAGAAAGAAAGAAAAAACAAACAAAACAGAAAAAAGCGTTGCGACAACGCGGTCGAATGATTCACGATATTCAGCGTTGAAAGTTCTTTCTCTGGTGTATAGAAACGAAGCAAAACAAAAAAAAAAGAAATAATAGCAACAATTTAAAAAAAAAAACTAATAAAGAATCACGATAAAAAGAAATTCAAATAAAAAAAAAAGAAACGGGACGTTTGGCTCGTATAGTTCGTACAGTTCTTGTCCTTTGTTCTTTCTTTCTTTTTTTTTTTTTTTGGTTTTTTGTATTCTCTTTTTTCGGCTTTCGTTATTGTCAATTGGAATTTAATAGTTTCAACGCGACGAGAATCGATTTTCGTTCGAAAATATGAAAGCGTGATAAATGGGCATATTGGTTTTGTGTTTATCTTGTTTTCTAAGCGTTTTATTTATTTATTTTTATTTTATTTTATTTTATTTCATTTTATTTCATTTGATTTTACTCTATTTATTTTTTTTCATTTTATTTTATTTTATTTGATTTTACTCTATTTTTTTTCATTTTATTTTATTTTATTTTATTTTATTTTATTTTATTTTATTTTATTTTATTTTATTTTATTTCATTTGATTTTACTCCATTTATTTTTTTTCATTTTATTTTATTTTATTTTATTTTATTTTATTTTATTTGATTTTACTCTATTTATTTTTTTTCATTTTATTTTATTTTATTTTATTTTATTTCTCTATTTTTTTTTCATTTTATTTATTTTTTTTTTATTTTTTTTTCTTTTCTTTTCTTCTCTTTTACTCTTTTAAAAAATTAACGTAAATTTTTAATTGATAAAAAAATTGTGAAATTTAAAACAAAAATGTGTATATATGTATATATATAATTTTTTTCTTTTTTCGAGTCAATTTTTAATCTATTGACAAATTTTTTCAATAAATTTAAGAAGGAAATGGAGATATTAAAACAAATTAATAAAAATTAAAATTTGTGAATATTTGATATTAATTAAACAGAAGGATTGAAACGATTGTTTATTGTAAAAATTAAAAAAATTAATATTAATTTGATTAATATTGAACGTATTATTTAAATGAAAAAAAAAAAATTGGAAAATTGTACAAAATGTACATACAATTCTTTTTTGAGTTAATATTTAAGCTGTTGAGAAATTTTTGGGGGCAAAATCGAAGGAAGAAAAGGAGGAATTAAAAAAATTATTAAAAATCGAAATTTACAAAAATACAATATCAATTGAGCATCGATAATTCAGAATTTTTTAATAAATATTCGATACCCGTTTTATGATCTCATAATAATTATAATTATAATTTAAAATCTAATAATTGCAATAGCCAAGTATTATTACTGTTATTACTTTTTATATAAAAATATTGAATCTTACAAATGAATATTATTATTTATAATAATAACAATCATAATCATAATAATAATAATAATATTTTTCACATAAAATATTTCGCTCCATTATTATATAATAATAATAACAATTATTAATATTGTTATATTTTTTTTTTGTTCATAAATGTTCGACAACATTTTTATGATCTGACGATAATAAAAACAATAAATAACAATAACAATTATTATCTTTTTACGAACGAACGACACATTTTCATGACAATAATGATAACAACAATACCGATATGATAATAATTATAACAATAATAATTATTATTACTATTATTATCATTATTATTATTATTATCATCATTTTAGAAATGTTCGACACTATTTCACGATCAGATATAATAAAAAACAATAACAATAATATTAAAAAAAAAATATATATATATATATATAAATTGTCAGTTACGTTATTGTTATCGATATTATTTCTTTTTTCTTTTTTTTTTTTTTTTTTTTACTTTTCCGATAAATATTCAATTACATCCTACATAGACATTTATATACATATACGTATATTGACGTTAATTGCAAAAGTGAAAGTGCGCTTCGTTCTCGACGTTAGAGTGCACAGTTAAAGTCACGAATTAAAAAGAAATCCTTGCTCGTCTTCCCCCCCCCCTCTCTCTCTCTCTCGTTGCCTCCTCTCTACCCCCCACCCTCTCTCCCTTCATACCACTTTACGTAACTGATCTTGATATCCATCTTCCTCCACGCTTTTAATTATATTTCTAACAACAACAATTCTTTAATTTCAACGAAAATTTACATTAAAAAATAATCGCACATTATATATATATTTTGTGTGTGTGTGTGTGTGTGTGTGTGTGCTTTGTATGCATGTATGTTTCTATGTATTGAAAAATAACACAAGATAATCTTTTAGAATTATATATATATATATATATATATATATATATATATATATATATATATTTATTAATTATAAGAAAATTCAATTAGAATCAATTGGGATTATATCCCAAGGAAGTTGTTGCATATTAATTTTACGAAAAAAAAAAAAAAAAAGGAAAAAAAGTATTTTATGCGAACGTTAATTAATTATTATTTGATTGGGTTCGAATATTAATTATCATCGTTGAAAAATTATTATCTATACGATTGATTAATATTTATTTATTAATTGGACAATTGCGTAATCTAGATATTCCCATTTTGTTTACCGTTCTTATCTCAGGTTTTTCCTTACTTTTTTTTCTTTTTCGTTTGTTTTTTCCTTTTTTTTTTTTCCTTTTACGTTTTTTTTTTTCATTTTTTATTTTTCTTTTTCGTTTTCGATCGTCGCAAAATTACGAAACGAGTTTGATTTTATTAATACTGCAAGGACGAAATTTTTCCTTTTTTTTTGTCTGTCTCTCCCATAATTTTACCGACGATCGATTGTCATTAATCGATATTTAAAATAATGATCGATGTTTCTTTTTTCTTCTTTTTATCGCATATGTAAGTTACGTCATTATGTTCCTTTTCTTTTTACTAAAATAATAACAGTAATACTTATTTATTTATTTATTATTACTATTATAATAATAATAACAATAATAATAATAATAATAATTATTATTATTGTTATTATTATTATCATATCATCATCATTATTATTATTACTATCATCAGATAGTAAAAGTATGGGTCATATTTATAAAAAAAAAAAAAACGAGTAATAATAATAATAATAATAATAAATAATAATAATTATTATTGGTTAATAAATTATAAAAATAAATGATAATAATAATAATAATCATAATAATTATTATTATATTTTAATATATATATATAATATTATTATTATTGTTGTTGTTGTTATCATTATAAAAATTATTAACATTATTATTATTATTATTATTATAATTATTATTATTATTATTATTATTATTATTATTATTATTACTATTATTATGGAATATTTTTCACTTTTGAAATTTGACTCTCGAAGGATCATATTAATATTAATATATATATTAATATATACATTAAAAATATATATATTAATATTGTAAAAATTATAAAAACCTGAAATGAAATGAAAAATTAATTAATGAATAGAAAAGATAATTTCTCAAATATATTTTCTAACATATAAGAATTTTTCAAAATTATTTCATATGTATATATACATACATATATATATATATATATATATATATATATATATATATACACATGAAAAATAAATAAATAAATGTACAATACACATATAGTATCGATCTAGAAACTCATCCTACGTACTACGTAAGAATTCAGAGAGAGAGAGAGAGAGAGAGAGAGAGAGAGAGAGAGAGAGAGAGAGACACATACACACACACATACACACAAACACAACACGCTCGAAATCAACGATTACATTATAGAAGTAGCAATAGCCATGTGGTATAATGCAGAATAATAGTATAGTGATCGAGTTGGTACGAACTATCCAATATGGTATCCAGTAACAGCTAGCCAACTAGACGATAAAATATATATATATATATCCATACATTTGTCTATGTATGTGTAGATACATGTATATGAATTTATGTGTATATAAATATTAAAAAAAAAAAAAAATAGAATTGTTCCAATTTACTTATCATTTTTTTTTTATTTAACGTACATTTTATTTACTCTTTATATATAAATAGTATATATACATACATATATATTTTACTTACTTTATAGTAAATAAATTTTGTATCTATGTACGTTTGTGTGTATATATATATATATGTATGTATATATGTATGTATTATATATACATATATAGGTTCCATAGCAAGTTAAAACAGAAATTAGGAGCGAACCGTGTCCCCTTTCTCTTGTTAACCGAACCGTGTTATAAAATACTTTCCCTCTCAAGAGACACAGGAGCAAAGAACTTGGTTCACTCTAGTTGGTTAGAATGAGATAGAAACATTATTAGAAAGAGGGAGAAAAAGAGAGAGAGAGAGAAGGTAACAAGTAGTAAACGGAAAACCGGAAAGTAATCACCAACGTAAGTATTTGATACGTTGCTTTACCATTTATATACATCTATATATATATATATATATATATATATATATATATATGTATTTAAATATACAGAAAGATATATATATATATATATATATGTGTGTGTGTGTGTGTATAATATTAATATTATTACAATACAAAAATTAATATAATATTAAATAATAAAATAATCCACAATTTTATAAATTTTTATTATAAAATATTTAGTTTATATTTAGTTATTTATATATATATATGTATTTCTTTATTTACTTATTTATATGTATATATTTATTTATTTAAAATTATCATATATATATATATATATATATATATATACATATGCGTATATAAATGATTATTATTAAATAAAACGTAATTATTCAATTATATATTATTTATATGACATTACCATCGCATTGATTAAATTTTTTTTTTCAATAAAAATAAATAATCTGTTCAAAATACATGTTATTATTTATGTTATGTCCGGGGCGCGCAATCGCAATAATAATTTCAATTTATGATTTATAAGTAATAATAATTTACAGATAAATATTTTCAATTATAAATTATTGTTATCTAAGATTATAATATTAAATTATCAAATTAGAATATTATTATATTAAATTCTTAATTATTATGAGATTAGATTATCATATTGATTGCGTCTATTATTTAATTAAATTATATATATATAAATAAATATTTTATTTTACATGTTCATTTGTATACAATAATCAATTTATCGTCTATGATCTAAATATTGAATAAATATATCGATTAAATTATTTATAATAATTAATTTTATATACATATATAAATGTATACCTATTGATATACAAAAGTAAATATATTAATTATATTGTTTATTTATATACAATAATCACTATATCATCTATAATCATAAAGTATAATTATATATTAAATAATTAATTAAAATTATATAATATGTATATATAATGATAAGATTTTATATATAAATATTTATATATCATAACAATTGTATAATATATATATATAAATAATTAAATATTTTATTTTACATGTTCATTTATATAGAATAATCAATCTATCGTCTATGATATAAACATTAAATAAATATATCGATTAAATTATTTAATTAATAATAAATAATCAACTAATTATATATTAAATTATTATTATTCACATTAAATAACTATTTACTATAAAATTTCTATTAACTATTACAATCACGATTATTATGATAATTATAATTATATTGAAATAAACATTTTACTGACTGATTTTCAACTCATTTCTGTAATAATAATAACAATAATAATAATAATAATAATAATAATAATAATAATAATAATAATATATATTTATCATGTTCGTATCATTATATTATACAAATATTATCATTCATTCACACGTATAATACGTATTTATACGTGTATAAGTTTCTTAAACGACATACCGGATGCATTTTCCCCCATCCTTTAAAATCTTCATGGCAAGTCGTCAATCGTTTCCGCGCACGCGTTCTTCTTATATTCATTTCTTCTTTTTCTTTTTTTTTTTTTTTTTTTTCTTTAATGTTTATATACAATTATTCCGCCGGTGAAACCTCGCATTCTATAAGAGAGGAAACGCGATTGCACGAAGAAAATCGCAATGGCGGTCGACCGGAAGTATGTTTAAACTATTGCGTGACCAATATCTCTCTCTCTCTCTCTCTCTCTCTCTCTCTATACGGTCATTCCTAACAGTATATTTAAAATTGAATTGCAGTAGTTAGTTACACTCGCGGCATTTAATTTCGTTAAATTAATAAGTATAGGTTATAGCGGGTGTCTCATTTTTTTCTTCTCTCTCTCTTTCTCTCTCTGTATTTTTTTTTTTTTTATTTCTTTTCAAACGATCCTATCTGATATCCACTCTTCGTCGATCTTATCGATTTTAAATGGTGGGAAAAAAAAACAAAGAAAAAAAACGATAATTTCGAATATCAATCGTTCGGTTTTTTTTTTTATTTTTTTTTCGTTCTTTTTCTTTTTTATTTATTTATTTTTTTTTGATATATAATTTCGAATAATCGAAGAAATATCGAAACGACGACGGATTTTTGTTTGGTTTTCTTTTCTTTTCATTTTTTTTTTTTTATGGCAATCTAATTAAACATAAATGGACCTTTGAATCGTAACACGATCGTATAATCATGACGATTGAAACGGGTCATTGGAAACGATTACAACTTCGGGAAAATTTATTATAAATAATTATACGATTGTTTAACGTATTTTTTAATATATTTATTTAAATATTTCGTATAACGCACACGATATAAATTTTATTTTGATAATGAATATCGAACGAAATTGATCGTTCCATTTGGACGATTAAAAAAATAGTTCACGATAAATATTCAATTATTCAGGCTAGAATAATTTTCGTTATATCGTTGAATGGAAGTTTTAATTAAATTCAAAAAACAAAAAAAGGAAAAAAAAGGTAATCGCTTACGATGAATCTCATTTTTCTTTCCTTTTTATCTTTTCTTACTCTTTCTGATTCTTAAAAAAATATATACATTCTTTTTCTTTCTCTTTTTTTTCCCTTCTCGTTCATTAATTAGAATACATTATTATTATTATTAGTATTATTAATATTATTACTATTATTATTATTATTATTATTATTGTTATCATCATTATTAATATTACTATCATTAAATGATAAAAAATATTTCATATTTATAAAAAAAAAGTAATAGTAATAATAATAAATAATAATTATTATTGTTGTCGTTAATAAATAATAATAATAATAATAATAATAATAATAATAATAATAATAATATATAATTATAATAATTATTAAATAATTATATTATATAATTATAATAATTATTATATTAGTGTTATTATTATTATCAGATCATGAAAAAGTGTCAGACATTTATAAAGGATAATAATTGTTATTGTTATTATTACTACTTATTGTTCTTATTATTATCAGTTCATAAAAAATTGTCGGACATTTTTGAAAAAAGAAGTAATATTAATAATAATAATTATTATTATCAATATTATTTTTATCATCATTATTATATTAAATATGATGATAATAATAATAATAATAATAATAATAATAATAATAAATATTATTGTTATTATCATCATTATTAGTATTACTATCATCAAATGATAAAAATATGGTATATTTATAAAAAAAAGTAATAATAATAATTATTATAATATATTAATATATATATATATATATATACATATAATATTATTCCTGATTATTGATTATTTATACATATATATATATTTATATTTATTTATTTTTTATTATATATTTTTTTAAATATTATATATTTTTTTTAAATATATATTTATATATATATATATTTTTTTATAAATAATTATGTACGAACGAAACGACTTGGGGGTGGGATTGGAGGGGTGTGCTTGTGCGCGTGTGTGTTTGACAGTCTGGGCGTGGGGAGGTTATTATTATTTTCCTTTTCCTCTTGCACATTTTTTTCCTTCAATCTAACAGCAAAACCAACGTTTTAGAAATGACCACGGTTGCGTTAGGGGGAAACGACGTTTACGTCGCGTAATCATTCGCGAATGATTTCTAACGAAATGTAGACATTAAACGATCGTCCATTTCGTCCCCTTTTTTACCCCATTCCCATTTCATTTCTTTCCATTCTATTTCTTCTTCTTCTTTTTTATTTTTCGTTTTTTATCCTTTTTGTTCTCTCTCGTTTCATTTTTTTTTTCTCTCCGTCTTATTCTCTTTCCTTCATTATATTTTTCTTTCTTCGAATTCTCACTTTTTTTTTTTCCTTTTTTTTTTTTTTTTCCATGGAATCGAGAGAAGTCTGGCATCTTCTTATTGCAGTCATGGTTCGATGGATTCCCAGGCGATATTGCCCAAGAAAATAAATTGCTAATAATCCGATAAGATTGCTTCCTGCTTAGGCACTCGGTTGCGCCTATTATGCAAGTAATATATAAAAGAAATGAATTATATTCTTTCGGTCAACGCAAAACGATATCTTGCGCATATTAATTATCAACGTGTGGTAATTATTAATAATTATTATATATGTTAATCATTGATAATATTATTTATAGTGATAAATGATTCTAGATATATCAAGTAATATATATATATATATTATTATTGTTATTATTATTATTATTATTATTATTATTATTATTATTATTATTATTATTGTTATTGTTATGATTCATATTAATGGAATGAATTTTTATTTTTATTTTTATTTTCATTCATTTTTTTTTTTTTTTGAACATATGCATTGTACTTATACATAGTTACACGAGTCATACGAATTAATACATGTATGCGTGTGTGTGTGTGTGTATACATGTATGTAAATATATATATATATATATATATATATATATATATATATATATATATAAATTATATATTATATCTATAGAACGTTTTCTTTTCTTTGTAAATATACATTTTAAATGTTTCTCTTTTTATAAATATCAAATATATTCCGCGTCATTGCAATATTTCATATAATTTTCCATATTTAACATAATCATAATCATAATATTGTCAATAGTAATAGTAATAATAGTCTATGGTAAGGTAGATAGAAAAAGAAAAAGATAAAAACAAGATCAAATGTCTAATCGGTTCGAAAAATCAAAAAATCAAAATTTCTGCCCATCTTGACGCCATTTCGTAACCGTTCCTTTTATCCCTGACATTCAAAAAACGATGATAATAACAATAACGAGAAATATTAATAAACATAACAATAACAATAACAATAATGATCAAAAATAATAACAATAACGACAACAATTATATTGTGAATATTAATATGATTCACGATAATAATAACAATAATAATAATAATAATAATCATAATAATAGTAATGTTAATAATAATAATGATAATAATCATAATAATAATAATAATAATATTAATAATAATAATAATAATAATAATAATAATAATAATAATAATAATAATAATATCAAAAAGAAAAATAAAAAAGTAAAGAATTAAGAATAAAGAAAAAAAGAATTAAGAATTAAGAGAAATGGACGAGAAGAATTACGGTTGGACAAAAATTAATGATCGTATATCTAATTCAATACGAGGGATAACAAATTTAAAGTTGCCGCCTTATTTTGGTCGCCTTTTCATCACCTCTTCTTTCACACTTCTATCACTTTTCATTCTATTCATCATCACCTCTCTCTCTCTCTCTCTCTCAATTTCAATCTCTATCTGTTTCTCTCTCTCTCTCTCTCTCTCTCTCAATCTCAATCTCTATCTGTTCTCGTTCTCTCTCTCTCTCTCTCTCTCTCTATCTCAATCTCTATCTGTTTCTCAT
>OU427009.1:4170314-4172814 GCA_911387935.1 Dolichovespula saxonica
ATTTCGATAGGAAGTATGTCGAGTGTTTTTTATTGGACGAAGCGAAGGGAAAACGAGCATGAAGAATTTCTTTGTGAGAGATTTTAACGAAAGGAGAGTTTATTAGTTTCGGTGATCGGTGATTTCAATGCTTGCTTAGTCTATGAACTTAAATATGTGCATATATACATACATACATACATACATACATACATACATACATACATACATACATACATACATACATACATACATACATACATACATACATACATACATACATATATATATATATATATATATATATATATATATATATATATATGTATATATAAGCTACGATGTGCCATTCATTCTAGTGGAAGAGATTTAAACTGATTTCTAGAAATTCTTCTTCTTCTTCTTTTCTCTTTCTTTATTATTTCATTTATTTTATTTTGAATTTTTTTATTTCACTTTTTCTTTTTTTTTAATTTATTTCGAAAGTGTCACACATCTTTTAACCCGCTCTGGCATTAAATTCTTTCTGTGCGATTAATACGATCGAGATAATTAAATGGAAAATAAAAATAAATAAGTAAAAAAAAAAAAAGAAGTATAAAGAGAAAATGTTCTTCGACTATTTTAAATTTAGGTAGGCGCGCGTGTGTGCGATTAAAAATAATTTTTTTCATATTCCTGTTTTTTTTTTCTTTTAATTTTACTTTCTTTTTTGTATTTTATTTTAATTTTATTTTATTTTATATGTTTTTTTTTCTTTGGTTTGATAAATATAACGAAGGATTCGAGATTTATTTTTTTTTTTTAATATTATTATCATTATTATATACTTATCATTGTTATTATCATTATTATTATATACTTATCATTATTGTTATTATTATGATATATTATTATATACAACTGTCGTGTTATGTTCCAAACACTCCATCGTTCTCCAATTTTTTTTTTCAAATTAATTATAACGAATAAACAATTAATAATTAATTTATTTAATAATAAACAATGAGCAATATATTGACCACGAAATAATTCTAAAGAAACAATGAATTACAAAATTTTTATTGAGGATTGTAATATCGTCCCGTAAATCGGCATCACTTACGACGCATTTCAAAAATCGTTCGGGAGTAATAAAAAAATTTTCTTCGTCATTAAAATTTCTAGCAAAAATACGATCGAAAAGTTCGAACCATTTTCGATTGAATTTTTAATAAAAACTTTTATACTACCGTTTTTTTTTTTGTTGAGCAATATAAATTTTTAATATAAATCAATCGAAATTTAATATAAATTAATAATACAAATATTTTTTTAATAAAAAAATATATAATTATTCGGGTTCTACGCGTCATCTCTCGATTTTATAAAAATTCATCGC
Source organism: Dolichovespula saxonica (assembly GCA_911387935.1). Lineage (NCBI taxonomy): Eukaryota > Metazoa > Arthropoda > Insecta > Hymenoptera > Vespidae > Dolichovespula > Dolichovespula saxonica. The sequence continues at coordinate 4,171,675 of OU427009.1, forward strand.
AATAAAAAATGATCGATTATTAATCGTTAAATAAAAATTCATTTGTCCTCGTGCGATCCGAAAGCATCCGTCGTCTTTCGAAAGAAAACAAAATTCGTTACCTACGAACACGAACAATTGATTATCGAATTTAAAAAAAGAAAAAAAAAACAAGAAAAAAAAATGAATACCATCGTACAAACCAAAAAAAAAGGGATTAACTTCCGACGGGTTTCAAAAGTCCGATTGAGGGTCATAAAAAAAAAAATTTTGTTCGTCGAACGTTGACAAAAATTTGAATTGAATTAAATTGACGGTGTAAAGTCTTCTTAATATTGTTTTTTTTTCTTTTTAAATTGAAAATTTAAAAAAAAGAGAAAATAGAAAGAAGAAGAAAGAGTGAGACAAAAGACAAAAAAAAAGAGAAAGAAATAAAGAGAGAGATACAAACTCTATGAAATGTTCAACGCGAAAATAGAAAAAATAGAAGAAAAGAAAAAGAATTAAATGAAAATAAAAAGAAGAAACAAATGATTAATTAAATGAGTGATTTATGTTGACGACATATATTGAACGATATTGAACGATATTCAATTTTATTATTATTATTATTTTTTTTTTCGTTCATATTAATTTCTGATTCGATTGAATGTTTAAAAAAAAAAATACGATATTAATAATAATATTAATAATATTAATAATAATATTAATAATATTAATAATAATAATAATAATGATGATGATGACGATGACGATGAGTATTATTGTAAACTTATTAAACAGTACCCAGTGCATTTGATTAACTGCAATAAAAAAAAAAAAAAAAAAAGGAAAAAGAAACAAAAAAAAAAGAAAAAATTAAAATCAAGGTAAAATAAAAAAGGGAACGAATCGGAGTAGAAGAAGAACGAGGATATACGACGACGTTTGATAAATTTGATATGATATTTAAATGATAAAAATAATAAACGACCAAAAAAAAAAAATAAATAATACAGATAATTAAAATAACAATAATGACAATAATAATAATAATAATTATTATTATTATTATAACAATAATGATAATAATGATGATTGACGAAGTTTACAAAATGTACGAAATTTGTTATCGATAATTAAGCAATAAAAAAAAAAAAAAAGATCAGCGATAGAAAAAAA
>OU427009.1:4175314-4180314 GCA_911387935.1 Dolichovespula saxonica
AATATTCGCGATTGATTGGACGAGATAAATACCTGGACGACACTTGTGTTTAAATTTTTTTATTATCTGTGCTCAAGTGATACTTCGATTTTGGTGGATAAACAATTCAAAGGAACAAAAATATAAATAAATAAATAAACACGATAAACAAATATAATAAAAGGGAGATATTTTTGCTCCGTTCGAATTTCTATTTTCTTTCGTCTTCCGTTTAGTGTTTGCTTTTCTTTTTTTTTTTCATTGGTTTCGCTTCCTAACCAAAAAAAAATTTCGTATCAATCGGCCATTTTCTATCGACGAGTCGGCCATTTTTTTTGGACAAGACGGCCATTTTCTTCGGACAAGTCGGCCATTTTGTTGATATCGCTGAGTGTTGAACGACTTAATAAAAAATACGTATCAACCGGAAATTCTTCAACGTCGTCATCGTCATCGTCATCGTCATCGTCATCGACGATGTCGAGGATTTCAATTGGTGTGACGATGGAAACATGAGGACCGTCAAAAATCATCAAGCCAATCTAACCACCACCGTTCTGACCGACCATAAATGACGTAAGTGTTAATTTACTTTTCTTTTTTCTCTTCTTCATCTTTATTTCTTTCATTTCTTTTTTTCATATTTTTTTATATCTTTATCGCCCACTCTTTTTATTTTTCTCTGACCTTTTCCGTTACCTTTATTTTTTGAGTTTGCCCGACGACGAGCGTATTTTTTATTGAGAGAAAAGAATGGACAGGGCGTGGGGTGGGGTGAGGTGGGGTGGGAGCAGAGGGGAGGGGGGAGTCGAAAGATTAAATTAAAAGGATAAAAAGAAGGGGTGGTAAGAAACGAGAACGCGAGAGATAAGAGATATTTCTTTTCGATTTTATCTTTCATTCGCTTTTTTTTTATTCGGAACACGACTAAAAAGAAAAAGAAGAAAAAAAAATAAGGAAAAAAAAAAGAATAGGAAAGATACAATTCCTTTTTATTTATTTTTTCATTTATTTTATACGTTTCATTAATCTCGCTCGCTCGTTCGACAATTCGTTTCGTTTTTTTTTTCGAATTTCGTTTCTCCGACGCGATTTTTTTTTCTTCAAAATTCTTCGAAAGATTTTCCTACTTTATTGTCTTTTCCTTTTGTTCCCTTTTATGTTTTTTTTTTTTTTTTATTCGACGAAAGTCGACAAGAGCATTGAAAGGACAGAAACCAAAAAAAACCCCCTCCCAAAAAAAACCCACATCGACAAACAATAATCGACCATTGTCGTTGTCATTACTGTCATTATATTTACTCTTATTATTGTCATGATTGGATTAAACCGACGAATGGCGAACGTAGCTTGAATTCGCAGTGAAAGTGCCGCGATCACGTTTTACGTACAGTTCATACAGCAAATGTGTCCGGCACATGTCTGTTTAAATCTGCTAACATATCGTCGGTAACAAAAATTTTTCCAATAATTTTGAATCTTTCTAAATAATACGACCCTTATACTACTACGACGTGTTTTTCTGTTTCATTAAATTTTTTTTTTTTTTTTTTTCTTTAACTACGTTCATCGTCAAGATGAAAGAAAGATGGCCGGTCGAAGATATGGCGGGTGAAGTGAGAATGGTGGAAAAAAAAAATAAAAATGGCCGAAAAGAAATAAAAATGACCGAAGAAACAAAAATGGCTGCTGGCTCTTGGCTGGCGTAGGGTGATATTGTGAGTGGGGTGGGGGGTTGGAGCGGGTAGAGCGAGAAGATGCAAAAATAAATTGAGGGAAGAGAGAGAAAGAGAGAGAGAGAGAGAGAGAGAGAGAGAGAGAGAGAGAGTAAGGAAAATTGTATTTTGAAATTATATTTGAATTTGCATTTGAAATTATATGTCTAAATAGATAGAATACATACGAGTGTTATATAAATTTTATACGCGAAGAAAAAACGTACATAAATATAGCTCATAAAATTAAAAAAAAAAATATATATATATATATATTGAATTGCAACAATTTATTTTTTGCTCATTTCCACCATCGAATACATTTAAAGAATGAGATTTCGTTTAGCGACGAATGACGTCACGCGTTTTAATGAGTATACATAACCTAAATCATAACCTATACCACACACATAACCTTTAGAATAACGTCTATCGTAAACGTGTTACATGTTTTTCTTCTTTTTTTTTTTATTTTTCTTTTAATTTTTTCCAATTAAACAAATATGATTGTACACATTTTCTATGTACATATACACGTATACATATAAATATATATATATATATATTTTTTTTTATTGATAGAGAGAGAGAGAGAGAGAGAGAGAAATACATTAAAACTATACTAGTCGACACGACTATGAATTTACCAAGTTTGGTTTATCGGGACAGTCGAAGCTACCACTTTCATTTCTCTGTTCGACGCCAGAGAGGCCGTTGTTACACTTTCCTTGAAAGAGAGTGAGAAAGATAGAAAGAAACAGCGAGATAGAGAGAGACAGAGACAGAGACAGAAAGAAAGAGAAAGAGAGAGAGAGAGAGAGAGAGAGAGAGAGAGAGAGAGAGAGAGAGAGAGAGAGATGTAAGTAGCTTATATATAACGTGTGGTTTCAAATGGACAAGCTAAAACTCTCGGTTTCGATTGCTCGTTTTCTCAAGCGGAAAGATATACCGAGAATACTTGTATAATACACACACACATACACACACACACACACATATATACAAACATGTTTCCGAAAATTTTTTCGCGATAAGATAGCACATAAATGAACGTCAAAATCGAAATAAAAGGAATTCGGTAATAGTAAACGGAACGAACGAAAAACAAAGGAATGGCAATTGAAACGAACGAGAAAGAAAGGAACGACGAACGAAACGATCGAAACGTACGAGAAACAAAGGAACGGCGAACAAAACAAATTGAGAGAGAAAGAGAAACAAAAGAATGTCGGATGAAAAATGTCTCGCGAAGAAAAATGGCGGACGAGAAAAATGTCGGATGGAAGAAATTGCGGACAATGGAGGAAAATGGCGGACGAGAAAAATGACGAAACGATGAATGGCGGATGAAAGCAAAAAAAAAACATGTCGGACCGGAAGGAAGGATGACAGACGAAAAAAATGGCAATCGATAAAAAAAATGGCGTTCGATAAAAAAAATGGCGATCGATGAAAAAAAATGGAGATCGATAAACAAAAATGGCGTTCGATAAACAAAAATGGCGATCGATAAAAAAAAGATGGCGTTCGATAAAAAAACAAATGGCGCTCTAGAAATAGAAATTATGATAGACCGAGGAACGTCGAACGGAACGACGTGTCGAAACAAAAAGGGAAAAGAAGATGAAGAAAAATAAAAAGAGAAGGAAAAAAGGAGAGAGAAAAAATAAAGAGAAAAAAGAAAAAATACCGTTATAAAGCAAATATCATCATCCTCATCGCACGGTAATCGGTTCGAATTAAATCAAAACGTGTTACTTTCACGCGCTCGCGCGCACGCGCGAGCTAAACTATTACTAATTGTACGGAAATATTCTCACTAAGCTCGACATTAGAGAGTTTCCTTCCGTCTAGCGTCGCTCCATTTCCTTTTTCTTCCACTTAAAACTCACCTACTCTCTCTCTCTCTCTCTCTCTCTCTCTCTCTCTCTCTCTCTCTCTCTCTCTCGCATCTTACTCACGTCACGCGAACGTATTTGATTCGTTATTTAGATAATAAACGAATATACACAAACCACGTACGTACGTTCTTACGTACACCAATACGTACACACGTATATCTCGTATATTACGTTCATAATAATAACGAAAGGGAAAACGAGATAATAGTTTAAGAATATTAAGACACACACAAACACACACACACACACACGCACACGCTACGACCCGTATCAACGGGTTCGCCGATTTTAACCTCCCCGAAAAAAAAAACAAAAATGAATAAAAAATATTCGGGACCCATCCCACCCCTCTCCCTCCCATCCACCCACCCACCCCTCCCTCCCTTCCTCCTTTACCCACCAATCAAATACCCCTCGTTCCTCGGTAACTTTCACGAGCAAAACTCGGAGAAATGCGGCGACCTTTTCGATGAGCATTCACGGCGAATAGTTCAAGTGCAAAGTGGGACAACTTCGAGAAGACGCGACTACGTTTTCTCGTAATTTATATTGAAATTAAATATTTGTCCATTCGGGAATCGGATTAAATAATTTTATTCGATTGGATTATAAACCCCGCGTATATACACGGTATAAAAATCGAATGGATCGAACCGATGAGAAAATTATGGATTTTTTTTTTTAATTCAATTGTCTATTTAATATTATTCTAATTAACTATTGCATACACCACATCTCTCTCTCTCTCTCTCTCTCTCTCTCTCTCTCTTCATATATATATATATATATATATATATATATATATATATATATATATATATATATAAATTTGATTAATATATTTAATTCGATATTATTATCATCTTTTTTCTTTTTTTTATTTATTCATTTATTTATTTATTTATTTATTTATTTATTGTTTTCTTTTTGGTCAGGAGAAATTTAAAATTGTCCGATTAATTTCAAAATGGCGCTTACATTATCGGAAACGTTGTAAGAGTCGATCAGAATTGGTCGGATTTTTAATTTTCAATTTTTCTTGTTTTTTTCTTCTTCTTTTTTTCTTTATTATTATTATTTTCAAACACATGACGAATTTAAATTACTGACGATCGTGAATAAAAAAATAAAAAATTTCTTTCTTCGATGAACATAACGACGTCATCTGTTATTGTTGCAATCGTTGTCTTTTCTTTTTTTTGAAGATTTTAAATTTCAACATGGCGTACGCATTATTGAAAGGCATAATGAACTATCGACGGTGGATAAAATTGAACGATAAAACTGTTCGGATTTATAATCTATAATTATTTCAACGTCGAATAACAAACGAATGTAAAAAATCTTTATTACCATCTTTTTCCTTTTTTTTTTTAAGAATTTTAAATATCTTCGTTAATTTAAA
>OU427009.1:4195314-4197814 GCA_911387935.1 Dolichovespula saxonica
CGATCTTATAGGGCACAAACGCGCGTAACACGTGACTTCTGTTTTGTGTTAGAAAGTTGGCTAACCTTTTCTCGCACGGCCGATAATAATAACAACAACAACAATAATAATAATAATAATAACAATCTTAGCACGCGTATTGCGCAAATAAACATCGAAGATTAATCGTCGACTATTTGACTTCATCTTCATCTTCATTTTCTCAGCGCATAGTTCGTAGATCATACCACCAACTATACCAATGGGGTTCCTCTTGCTACAACCTAATAAAAACGTTCCATGGATTATGCAATCATTGGAAAAGTCATTTACGCGAGTCTTATCTAACCAAGGACGTAAACTATAATTATGTTATATATTTATAATAACGTTACGCGTATGTATCGACATGTTTGTCTATGTATATATATGTGTGTGTGTGTGTGTAAATCTTATTTATTTTTTATATTATTTTTATATTATTTTTTTATATTATTATTTTTTATATTTTTTTATTTTATATTATTTTTTATATTTTTTATATTCTTTCTCCCCTATACTTTCATCCATTTCTCTTTTGAAATTAGAAGAACGTTTTCGAGAAATCAAAAAAGAAAAAAAAGAAGAAAAAGAAAAAAATGTCGGGCATTAAATTCGTAGAAAGAAAATCGTGATAAAAGTGAATCGATCACGATGAAATAAAATTAAATTAATCGAGTCGTAACAGCGTCTTTATACACACACACACTCTCTCTCTCTTTATTTCTATTCCTCTTTTTTTTTATTTGTAAGTCGTAACAATGCCTTTATCCTATTGTCCCAATTTCTCACCAGTTGAGAGTCCTAACAGCGCCTTTAGTTTCTATTCATTCGTTAACATTGTTTAATTAAAACTAATTATCGAAGGATAGTAAAATTTTTTTCAAGTCGTAACACTGCCTTTATTCTCTCACTCTCTTCCTCTCTCTCTTTCTCTCTCTCTCTTTGTTCCTTACTCTCTTTATTTACGCGTTCTAACAGCACCTTTACTCTCCCTTTCAATTCATTAATATTTTTTAATTAATAATAATTACCGAAGGACAGTATTATTTTCGAGTCGTAACACAGCCTTTATTCTCTCTCTCTCTCTCTCTCTTTCTCTTTATTTACGAGTTCTAACAGCACCTTTACTCTCCCTTTTTATATGTTAACAATTTTTAATTAATAATAATTACCGAAGGACAGTATTATTTTTAAGTCGTAACACAGCCTTTATTCTCTCTCTCTCTCTTTCTTTATTTGCGAGTTCTAACTACACCTTTACTCTCCCTTTTCATATGTTAACAATTTTTAATTAATAATAATTACCGAAGGACAGTATTATTTTTAAGTCGTAACACGGTCTTTATTTTCTCTCTCTCTCTCTCTCTCTCTCTCTTTATTTACGAGTTCTAACAGCACCTTTACTCTCCCTTTTCATATGTTAACAATTTTTAATTAATAATAATTACCGAAGGACAGTATTATTTTTAAGTCGTAACACAGCCTTTATTTTCTCTCTCTCTCTCTCTCTCTCTCTCTCTTTATGTACGAGTTCTAACAACACCTTTATTTTCCCTTTTCATTTGTTAACAATTTTTAATTAATAATAATTACCGAAGGACAGTATTATTTTTAAGTCGTAACACAGCCTTTATTTTCTCTCTCTCTCTCTCTCTCTCTCTCTCTCTCTCTCTCTCTCTCTCTCTCTCTCTCTCTCTCTCTCTCTGTCCGTCATACTAATCCATTCTCGCGTGGGAATAACGTCCTTTCTTTCGTTATGGAAAATTCTTATCTCATATAAAGCTCGTTATACCAATAAATTCGCATAATTTATTAATTTTTTTTCTTTTTTTTTTTTTTTTTTTTATAAGCGGACCAAAACGTGCAACCTATAACTCCGACATTTTCCATCCACAATTTATATACCTCATTTTATTTATTTATCAATCATTCTTTTTTTCCCCTTCTCCCTCCCCTCTCCCTCTCTCTCTCTCTCTCTCTCTCTTTCTTTTTCATTCTTTTTTCTTTTTTTTTCTCCTTCGTCTTTCTCGTCTTCTCACATCTACGAACAGTTTACCATCGATTAGCGAGAAAGAGAGAGATAAAGAGAGAGAGAGAGAGAGAGATGTTTTTTAAATACCAATAATCCTCGAACGGGAAAAGAAAAAAAAAATACAACACATTCGACCATGAACCTTATTATAGTCGTCGACGAGCCTAAACCTAAACGTTTCGATTTAATTTTTTTTTTTTTTTTATTCTTTTCTCTTCTCCGGTTTCTTCGTTTTCTTTTTATTTCATACGAACTCACTTTGTTTTCAACTTTTCTTTTTCTTGTTTTTTTTTTTGTTTTGTTTTTTTTTTCTTTTTAATTACAATACCAACGACGCGAGCGACGCGTAAACGATTTGTAATATTATTATTATTGTTATCGTCATCAATATCATCATCATCATCATCATTACTATTACGATTATCATTTATAATAATAATAATAATA
>OU427009.1:4207814-4210314 GCA_911387935.1 Dolichovespula saxonica
TCCCCAATCAAATACAAACAAATTATCATCCTATCAAATATTATATCGATTACTTTCCGTATCTGACTTTCCTTCCTCTTCTATTTTTTTTTGTTCTATTTTTTTGTTCTTCTTCCTTTTCACTTATCGATCCACGCAATTCGAGTCTTACTTACTTTCAATTTTCAATACTTTCAAGTTTTCTTCTTGTATTTTCTTACGAAATGCAATTCGACGAGAAGAAACTATTGCGAAGTTACACCATGATTCTCTCTCTCTCTCTCTCTCTCTCTCTCTCTCTTGGTTTCTTCAATAATTTCTACTTCTTTTTCTTTTCCCTTTTTTTTTTTGCCATAGGAAGAACGAAAGTGAAACAACCTGTTGGCAATGGATTTCCTTTTTAATGAGAATATTTCCGTAACTTCGCTTTCATGTTTCTTTCTTTGTGTATAACACACACACAAACACACACACACACACACACAAACGACACACGAGTCAACAAGCACAAATAATACACACACAACACAAACGACACACAAGTCAACACGTACAAATAATACACACATAAAACACACAGACCACACACACACACAAAACACACACACACAGACAACACATACACACACACACGACACACAAGACAGCACGCACATACACACACGCACAACACAAATACAACTAACACGCGTGCACACACATAAGACAACAATTGCAAATCGAAGGGTTGAAATTAAAAAGAAAAGGTAAAAAAGGAAAAATAGAAAAAAGAGTGAATCAATACGCAACGTCGAGAAAAAAAAAGAAAAAACAAATATTTCACGTGAAAATTGGGAGGTTCAAATTAAAAAAAAAAAAAAAAAAAAAAACAAATACAGAGACCAAAGAATTGAATGGAAAAGCGATAACAATCAAATGATTTTTATAATAGGAATGATTTTCGATTATAAATTAAACAATTTTTCCAGATGGTTCGGTGCAGATCGTTGAATTGAAATTAAAACTGAAATGAAAAAAGAAAAATATTAAAAAAAAAAAAGAAAAGAAAAATAAAAACAAATTCGACGTTGAGGGATTATTATAAGCGTTGTAAGTAAATCGTTTTTCGAGCTCGTTCGTATTCGTGAAACGTCCGACATATTTCTTTTGAACCCTCTAACCTTACCCTTACCCACCCTCTCAAACCCCCCCGTCTACCAACCCATCACGTATTTTCTATAAACATTAACCATAACCAACGCACTGTCATCATCGTGTCAACGGACTAATAATTATTTTACATTTTCTTCGAAGTCGATTTTCTTTCATGGCCGACAATATGGCGGTAAGACAATCATGGCCGAACCAAATTTGTAACAAACTCGTTTCCAAGATCTTTCGCAATTTTAATAACCTAACTCTGCTTTAAGACGTTGTAATTTTTTCTAGTTTTTTAGTTTAGCCTTTTCTTCTTATTTTTCTTTTTTTTTTACTTTTTTTTTATCGTTGCTTTCTGTTTTTATTTTCTCTTATGGCCGACAATATGGCGGAAAGATAAACATGGCCGAACCAAATTTGTAACAAACTCCAAAATCTTTCTCAATTTTAATAACCTAACTCTTGTTTAAGAAGTAGTTCTTTTTATCAATTTATTTTTTTTTTGTTTTTTAGTTTAGTTTTTTCTTCTTATTTTTTTTTTTTACTATCGTTTCTCTATGTTTTTATTTTCTCTTATGTCCGACAATATGGCGGTAAGATAAAAATGGCCGAAGCAAATTTGTAACAAACTCGTTTCCAAGATCCTTCTCTAGTTAATTTTCTTTTTTTTAATTCCTGTCTCCTAGTCTTTACTATCGTCTCTCCTTCGAAAGGAGGACGCGAGTCCTCATTTTTTTCGTTTCGTTTTTCTCTTTTTTCTTTTGGATTTTCGAAAAGAGGACGCCAGATATCGTATCTTTCTCTTTTTGATACATTCTTTCTTATTTCTTTTCCCCTATAATTTTTTGTATCCTTCATTCCTTCTTCATTTATTTTTATTTATTTATTTATTTATTTATTTGTTCCTCGTACCCGTGAATTATATTGCAATATATTTTTATATATATTTATATATATATCCAATATATTTTTTTTTTTCTTTTCTCATAAAAAAAAACCGAACGAATAAAATGTTATGTGCGATATTTTTTGTGCTTGCGATTAAAAAGAAAAAAAAAACAAAAAGAAAAAGAAAATAAGAGCGAGAGAAAGAGAAGGAAAATGATTCGAGGTCATGAGGTTATTTCAATAAAAAAAAAAAAAGAAAAAGAAAAGAAACGAAATAAAAACCCCCAAAAAAAAAGAAAATAATTATCACGGAGGGCGGGGGAGGGGAGGGGAAGAAGGGCCAATTAAATTTTTTTCGATATTCGATTTCGTGATATTCGATCGAAACTAGAAATACCGGAGTAGCTTTGATAATAATTAATTGGCCTGGCGTTTAATAACGCAAAATACGAATAACATTTACATTGATAATCATCGTGCCAATGTTAATATTACT
>OU427009.1:4215314-4222814 GCA_911387935.1 Dolichovespula saxonica
AAATAGTTTTAAAGGACAGCGCATGAATTCTTTTTTCTTTATTTTTTTTATTTATTTATTTATTTATTTATTTTTTATTTTTTTCAATATTTCCTTTCACTTCTTATATCTTTATCTTTCAGTTTCTAATTGTTCTTTCATCATTCAATCTTATAATTTTTATCTTTCAGCTACTTATTGTTCTTTTATCTTTTAATTTTGTATTTTTTTTTTCCTTTGGTTTCTATTTTTTTTTTTTTTGCTTTTTCTATCTTTTAACTTCCAATTTTCTTCTGATCTTTTTATACTTTAATTTCGAATTTTTGAATTTCAATCTTTCAAGTTCCAATTGTTCTTATGTCTTTTAACTTTCAACTTTGTACCTTTTAATGTCTTCACTTTTTTTAAATTTTTCATCTTTTTGATTTTTAATCGTCATTGTTATTGACGTCGCTGAAGAAATTTCTTTTTTCCTCTTTTCTTTTCTTTTCTTTTTCTTTTTTAATTTTAATTTAACCTCAAAACGAACAATTTTAATAAACCGAAGTTTCGTCTCGCAAGCATAAAAGTAAAGAAAAGAAAAAAAAACAAGCAGAAAGAGAAGGCCACAATATTTTTTCCGAAAATTAAATAACGAAAGTGTATGAAAAGGTTTTCTTTAAAAGTAAAAAAAAAAGAAAAGTAAAAATAACAAAAAATAAAAAGAACGAAACGAAGGACCGCAAAAAAACCTGTCCGCAAAAAAAACCTCTCCGTAAAAAGAAATAAGATTTATTAATTTATTTTATTCTATTAATTAATTTTATTGATTAAAATTTATAATAAACGAAAAAAAAATTTTCACGATTCGAACAAGAACCTCAAATGAGATCCGTGTGAGCGAGAACCGCGACGATTTGGGAAAAGAGAAACAAAAAATCAAAAGAAATTAAAAGAATCAAGAAGAACTGAAAGAATTAAAAAGCAAATAAAAGAATCAAGGAGAAATGAAAGAATTGAAAAATGAATAAGAAATTGAAAAGAAATAAGAAAGAAAAAATATAAGAAATAAATAAAAAATTGAAGAAGATTGAAGAAAATTAAAACGAAACAAAAAATTGAAACGAAGAAATAAAAAGACTAAAATGAAAATTAAGAAAAAAAAAAACTGAAAGGAGGGAACGAAAAAGAGGCGGGGTCGAGGGGTCGTTGGGGGTGGGGGGTGGGATGGAAGAATGGGAACGCGAAAAAAAAGAAAGAAAACGAAAAAAAAAAGGAACCGTAAAAAAGTCGAAATTAATAAAAAAAAAAAAAAAGAAGAAAAGGAGAAGAAGAAGAAACGGGATACCATTGACCCCGGACAAAACTTGAAACTAATGAGAAAGTATATAATATGGTTACTTCCTTATGGCGAGCACGTAACTATACACACACACACACACACACACACACACACACACACACACATATCTGTTATTGTACCGAAACCATCGGCATAAAAGGCAACGAACTATAATAATTTTGTGGTAGTTGACGAGGCTGCTGCTACTACTACTATTACTACTACTGCTAATGCTACTACTACTGCTACTACTACTAGTAAAAAAAAAAAAAAAGAAAAAAAAAATAGAAAGAAAACTACACCACTGAAAACAACTAATAAAATCTCTAATAAAACGATCGTTCCCGTCACGTAGATCACGATCTCGTACGATCGTTCGGATAAACTTGTGATTTGACTTACGTAAGTTGGTTTTATTATATCGTCAAAAAAAAAAAAAAAAAAAAAAAAAAGAAAATATTTACTTGATTATCATCTACTTCCGACATATTTATCGTTAAATATGTTCTCATTAATAACGATTTTATAAATACGTATTAAATACTAATTGGTTCGTTTGTATGTACGTATCTAACTATCTATCTATGTATGTATGTATATATGTGTGTGTGTGTGTGTGTGTAAGTGCATGCGTGCATTAATATTTTCTTTATCAACTAATTAGTTTATTCAAAAGCGTAAGTGTGTTTTGAGGAAATATTTTTTTTATCGAGTAATTACTTCATTCAAGAGCGTGTATGTGTGTGTGTGTGTGTGTGTGTGTTTGTAGAAATATCTTTTTATTTAAGTAATTAGTTTGTTCAAGAGCATTTATGTGTGTGTGTGTGTATGTTTTTGTAGAAATATTTGTTTATTCAAGCAATCAGTTTATTAAAGTTAATTGCAGATATTAATGATAAAAAAAGAATATTAATGGACGATATAATTGATTAAAATATTTAATTCGTGAAATGATAAAATTGATATTTTTTTTTATGACGCTTCTTTGAAATAAATACACTGTATATATATATATATATATATATATATATATATATATATATATATATATATAAATGTTATACTATTATTTTTATTATTATTATTAATAATTTACTATTAATTAATTAACTATTAATTATTGCTATTAATATGCTAGTACTTTTATTATTACTATTAATACTATATAATATATGTATAATATATATTATTACTTTCAAAAGTAATGAACTTTTGAAAGAGACTGTATATTTAATAATCGTTATACATACCTAATCCTCGGATATTACCAAAGTCATGAGAAAGCGATTTGAAATATAAATCATAACCGTGGAAAAACACGCTCTAATCGCGTACTCCTAATCTCTTACTGTGGGAATGCTTTTGAACGAATAGAAACCGAAACGGAACGACGACGACGACGACGACGAAAAGAAAAAAAAAAATAAAAAAAGAAATGAAAAAAGAAAATTAACGAAACGTAACGAAAGAAATTAAAAGCAAAAGAAAACGGGAAAGATGTCGGACAAAGAGGAAAAAAAAGAAAGAAAAAAAATAGAAAAAAGAAAAAAAAGAAAAAAAGAAAAAAAAGGAAAAAAGAAAAAAAAGAAAAAAAAGAAAAAAAAAAAGAAAGAAATAGAAAGAAAAAAAAAATATATATATTTATATATGTTTTAACAGAGAACAAAACGAGAGATAGAGACAGAGACAGAGTGAGAGAGAGAGAGAGAGAGAGATAGATATATACAGACTAGAACGAGTGAGAGAGAGAGAAAGAAAAAGAGAAAGAGAGAGAGAGAGAGAGAGAGAGAGAGAGAGAGAGAGAGAATAATAACGGAAAGAACAAAATTGCGACAGTACCGGTTTCAAAGGGTTCCCTACATTTTTACATCATTTACATAATCGAAGAGTCGAATCGCGTCACGGACTATGAATAACTGCGAAATATACTATATATCGTGTTCCTTATTTCAATCATTTTACGCTGTTATTATTACAATTCATTCTTTGATATCGTTTTGCTTTCCATTCCTTTTTTTTACTCTCCGTCTCTCTCTCTCTGTCTCTCTCTCTCTCTCTCTTTCTGTTCCTTTTCTCTTTTTCTTTTCTCCTCCCCCTCCCCTACTCTTCCTCCACCACACTAAATCATACTTCGTTTTAATTCTTCATTCCTCTCCTTCCTTCTTTACTCTTCATTTTTTAATTCTTTCTTTCTTTTTTCTTTCCTTTCTCGTTTATTTCTTCATTTTTTTATTTCATCATTTTTTCACTCTTCCTTTCTTTTCGATTCTTCCTTCTTCCTTCTATTTCTTCATTTTTTATTCCTCCTTTCTTTTATTTCATCATTTTTTGATCTTCTTCCTTTTTTATTTCTTCATTTTTTAGTCTTCTCTTTTATTTCTTCATTTTTTCTTCCTCCTTTTTTTTATTTCATCATTTTTCAATCTTCTTTCTTTTATTTCTTCATTTTGTACTCTTCGTTTTTATTTCTTCATTTTTTACTCTTCTCTTTTATTTCTTCATTTTTTCTTCCTCCTTTTATTTCTTCATTTTTTATTCCTCCTTTTTTTTATTTCATCATTTTTCCATCTTCTTTCTTTTATTTCTTCATTTTGTACTCTTCGTTTTTATTCCTCCTTTTTTTTATTTCATCATTTTTCAATCTTCTTTCTTTTATTTCTTCATTTTGTACTCTTCGTTTTTATTTCTTCATTTTTTACTCTTCTCTTTTATTTCTTCATTTTTTCTTCCTCCTTTTATTTCTTCATTTTTTATTCCTCCTTTTTTTTATTTCATCATTTTTCAATCTTCTTTCTTTTATTTCTTCATTTTGTACTCTTCGTTTTTATTCCTCCTTTTTTTTATTTCATCATTTTTCAATCTTCTTTCTTTTATTTCTTCATTTTGTACTCTTCGTTTTTATTTCTTCATTTTTTACTCTTCTCTTTTATTTCTTCATTTTTTCTTCCTCTTTTTATTTCTTCATTTTTTTTCTTCTTTTCCCTTTTATCTCATCATTTTTTACTCTTCGTTTTTATTTTTTCATTTTTTACTCTTCCTCTTTTGATTCTACATTTTTTCTTCTTCCCTTTTAATAATCTTCATTTTTTATTCCTCCTTTCTTTATTTCACTATTTTTTATTCTTCTTTCTTTTATTTCTTCATTTTTTACTCTTCTTCCTTTTTTATTTCTTCCTTTTTTTCTTTCCTTTTCTTTTCTTTCGTCACTCGACATTTATCACGGTACGTTAACCTCAAAATATAATATTTATGAGTAATCGTTCCGATGTTACTTGTTTGCGGTTTATCGTCTGATAATAAATGCAACACGGATGAAAGTTATTCGCTTTTTGTCTTTTCTTTTTCTTTTCTCTATTTTCCATTTTCTTCTCTTTTTTCTTCTTCTTTTTCTTTTTCCTTCAAGTCGGCGAATAATTTTTGAAAAGTATTTCATATATCTTACCTTCCGGTTAATCGTAACCTTCGTTATTATCTCGTTGATAAAGAAAATATTTAATGGAGAAAATAAAAAGGAGGAAAAGAAAAGAATAGAAGGGAAAAAGGAGCGGAGAATTGACTTTCAATCGACCTCCGACCTCCGACCGACATTTTGAAAAATCAACGTCACTCGACTTTCGCGAACAAAAACGGAAAATATTTTTTTATTTGTTACTAAAAAGAATTTAATCCTGAAATCTCTTCACCCCTTCTTTATGAAAACAAAGATAAAAAAAAGAAAAAAAAATGAACTAAAAAAGGAAAAATGAGAATTGCTTTCGATTGACATTCGACCTTGGCCGCCGCCATCTTGAAAAAAAACCGATGAAAACGGAAAATCTTTTACTTTCGCCATAAAAAAAAAAGAGAGAGAGAAACAAAATCTCTGTCAAGGACATTTTTCATTGACCATAAAAAGAAAAAAAAAGAAAATAATCACCTTCGATCGACCTTCAGGACCTTGGCCCGCCATTTTGAAAAATCATCGATCCGTACGGGTGGTTCTACGAGGATTTAAAAAAAATAAAATGAATAAATAAATGGAATAAAACAGGAAATATCTTTTCACTTTTATGATTAAAAAAGAAATGAGAAAAATCATCGAGATACCTGTTCGCATTGTCATTAAAAGAAAAAATATATATATATATATTATACGTTCAATCGACCCTTGACCTTGGCCCATAATCTTGAATAATCATCGATCCGTACTGATGATTCTACAATCGTAAAAAAAAAAAATAATAAGAAGAAGAAGACAAAAAAAGAGAATAAAACAGGAGTAATCTTTTCACTTTTGTCATTAAAAAAAAAAAAAAAAAAAAAAAACGAAAATATTACGTTCGATCGACCTTAGTCCGCCATCTTGAAAAGTCATCGAACCATACTGGTTGTTATACGGCCATTAAAAGATACTAAAAATAAATAAATAAATCAAACGAAATATTTTCTATTTTATAATAAAAAAGAAAGAAAAATAATAAAAATTACATTCGATTGACCATTCGATCTTAGACCGCCATCATGAAAAATCATCGAACCATACTGTTTATTATACAAACATTTAAAAAAACTTGAAATAACTAAATAAATAAATAAAATGAAATCTTTTCAATTTTATCATAAAAAAAGAAAGAAAAAAATAATAATAATAAAAATTATGTTCTATTGACCCTTCGATCTTAGTCCGCCATCTTGAAAAATCATCGAACCATACTGTTTATTATATAAGCATTTAAAAAAAATTTGAAATAAATGAACAAATAAATAAAACGAAATCTTTTCAATTTTATCAGAAAAAAAATAATAAAAAAAAAAAAATAATAATAATAATAATAATAAAAATTACGTTCTATTGACCCTTCGACCTTATTCGGCCATCTTGAAAAATCATCGAACCGTAAACGTGGGTACTGACGACAAAGGTGAACAAAAAAATATTTTATTTCTGTTTCAGATTCACGAGCATATGACAAGGGAGGAGATGTTATCGGTGTTTCACACGGGACACGAGTCTGGTAATGACGACATGAGAAAGTAAAAAAAAAAAAGAAAAAAAAAGAAAAGAAAAAAAAGGAAGAAAAGAAAAAGGGGAAAAAACCATAATAATAATAACGTCGACGACGACGATGATGATGATGATGATTATGATGATGATGTGCAGTTAGAGAGGAGCAAAACGTCTTCCTTGTTCTAAAATCTTTTTTTTTGCGTTTATTTTTCTTTCATTTTTTTTTCCTTTTTTTTTCTAGTTTCTTCTCTCTCTCTCTCTCTCTCTCTCTCTCTCTCTCTCTCTCTCTCTCTTCCGCGATGAAAGTGATGATTAATGAATCTCGTTGGTACTTATACAAACGATCAGGTCCGTACTTACAATTTCACGATGCCCCGTAACGTTCACAACGTTCTTATGGTGTTACACCTTTTATTTCGATGGCGTATCCTTACCTTTATGGTGTAACCTTATTTCTCCGTCCCGCCTCCCCCCTTTTTCTTCGAATTCGATCGAGTTCGTAAAATCAAATTTTTTACTTTTATTTCTTTTTCCTTCTTTCCTTTTTTTTATTCTTTTCTTCTGTTTTTTTTTCTTTTTCCTTTTTTGATTTATCGAAAGTAATTGAACGGCCGACATTTTTTTAATGGATCATATTATATATATTTCAAATAAATTGATACGAATTAAAAAACAAGGAAAAAAGAGAGAGAGAAAAAGAAAGAATCGAAAAAATCGTTACATTAAAAAAAATTTTTTTTTTTTTTTGCTTGATCTGATTTTATTTTTATTTTTTTTTCAAATATTCTACTCACTATTTATATATGTATATATATATATTTTTTTCTTTCCTGTGAGAATAAATCAGGTCCAAAGTTAAACTAAAAAAAAAAAAAAAAAACCAATAAATACAAAAAAAAATCGTTGACTAAAAAATATCTTTTTTATATATATTTTTATAAATATATATACATATATATATATATATTTTTTTTCTGAACTTTCGTTTTATTTTTCAAATATTCCAAAGACTACTTATCGGTTCTTTTTCCATGTCTTAACTCATTTTTTTTTCTTTTTAATTGTTGCTCGAGAAAAAAAATCGGACGTTCGTTTGAAAATATAAAAAAAAAAAAATAAATACAGAAAATAAAAACATAAAAAAAAGAAAAAAAAGAAGGAGAAACAAAAGGGCCTTACGATAGACACGCACCTGAGAAAATAGACGAAGCGA
>OU427009.1:4230314-4232814 GCA_911387935.1 Dolichovespula saxonica
GGAACGAACGGAGAAAAAGAAGGGGAAAAAAAAGGAAGGGGAAGAAGAGGAAGAAAAGGGAGGAAAGATATTTAGAGAGAAAAAGAAAAAACTAAAAGAAAATAAAAAAAAAGAGAAATAAGAAGAAACAAACGAATCCATTTTGCCTGGAGATACTTTCACACGGTTTTAACGGCAATCGCGCAACCTTATTTACACGGCTTCCACTAAACATTGCGAAGTCAATTTATGCTGCTATCACTATACCTCCTCCTTCACCTATTCCTCCCCTCTCAGCCTCACCCCTTCCCCTTCCCCTTCCCCTACTCCCCTCCCCCCTCTACCCGTTCACCACCGCTCCCAATCACGCACACCGCGACCACGCCACATTAGTTACCTTAACGTCTTTCGTAACGGTAGCGAGAGCAATCCTATCAAGGAAAAAAAAAGAAATGCAGAGAAAAAAAATGATCGAAAATTAACATGAAAATGATAGAACAGAAAAAAAAACAGAAAAAAAAGAAAAAAAAAATACAGAAAAAAAAAACAGAAAAAAATGATCGAAAATTAACATGAAAATGATAGAACAGAAAAAAAAAACAGAAAAAAAAGAATAAAAATACAGAAAAAAAAAAACAGAAAAAAAAGAAAAAAAAATACAGAAAAAAAAACAGAAAAAAAATGATTGAAAATTAACATGAAAATTATAGAACAGAAAAAAAAGAAAAAAAAAGAGAAAAAACAGAAAAAAGAGAAAAAAAATACAGAAAAGAAAGAGAAAAAACAGAAAAAAAAATACAGAAAAAAAATGATCGATAATTAACATGAAAATGATCGTCGATCACGTATGGATCATTATGGAATATGCCATCTCGTCGAAACACTTTCGTGCTCGAACGTAAAGTTCGTCGGCATTTTATTTATCAATATGGACTCTCTCTCTCTCTCTCTCTCTCTCTCTCTCTCACTCTCTCTTGTTTTGATACTGACAGAAAGAGAGAGAGAGAGAGAGACGTAAGATACTTACACACACACACAAACAAACACAAACACGTGCACACGCACGCAGGCAAACGAACACACATTGAGAAAGAGAGAGAGAGAGAGAGTGAGAGAGAGAGAGAGAGAGAGAGAGAGAGAGAGAGGGAGATAGTTAACACACGCGATGATGAGTCCATTAAGAGGGTATAGAATTATCGTAATAAAAGAAGTGAGAGTTTAGATGATCTACGTCTTTTTTTTTGTTCTTCTCTCCTTCGTTTTTCTTCCTTTCATTTCGTTTTTTTCTTTTTTTTCGTTTTCTTTTCCATTGTTTCTTTTTTTTTTTCAATCGTAAACGGCAAAACGTTAAATCATTGACCTACTTATTCGCAGATAATTCATCAAAAAATTGACGAATTTATTCGTGGATAATCGTTAAATCGTTGAACTATTTCTTTGTGAATAATTCATCAAAGAATTGACGAATTTATTCGTAGATAATTCATCAAAAAATTGACAAATTTATTCATAGACAATCGTTAAATCGTTGAACTATTTATTCGTAGACAATTCGTTAAATCATTGACGAATTTTATTCGTAGATATTAATATTCGTATCATCGACGAATTTCTTCGTGGATGATTTTAAATCATAGACGAATTTATTCGAGAATAATCGTTAAATCATTGACCTATTTATTCGTAGATAATTCATAAAAAAAAAATTGACGAATTTATTCGTAGACAATCGTCAAATCGTTGAACTATTTATTCGTAGGCAATTCGTAAAATCATTGACGAATTTTTTTCGTAGATATTAATATTCGTATCATTGACGAATTTCTTCGTGGATGATTTGAAATAATCGACGAATTTATTCGTAGACAATTCGTTTTTATCATCGACCTATTTATTCGCAGATAAATTCGTTAAATCATCGACGAATTTATATTCGCAGATAATTCGTTTGTCCCGTCGTAGAGGAGGAAATTTTTACTTCCTTATTTTATTTTCCTTCGACGTAGATAATTTTAATCGACTCGTAGATAAAAAAATTGTTCGCAGATAATTGTTCAAACGTTTGACCCACTTTTTCGTAGATAAATTCGTTAAATCATCGACGAATTCATATTCGCAGATAATTTTGTTTGTCTCGTCGGAGAGGAAGAATTTTTTTTCCTTCCTTGTGTTTTTTTTTTTTCCGACGTAGATAATTTTAATCAACTCGTGGATGAAAAAATTATAGCGCAGATAATTGTTAAATCGTTCGACCTAATTTTACGTAGATAAACTCGTTAAATCGTCGACGAATTTTATTCGTAGATATTAATACTCGTATCATTGACGAATTTCTTCGTAGATGGGTTTTAAATCATCGACGAATTTATTCGTAGATGATTCGTTAAATCGTTGACCCATTTATTCGTAGACAATATCAAATCATTGACGAATTTTTTCGTAGACAATAATAAAAGCTACGACGAAATTTAATTCGTATAAAATTTTAAATAAATCATTGACGAATTTTTTCGTAGAAAAT